>QKMX01366542.1:12226-22257 GCA_003401595.1 Venustaconcha ellipsiformis | reverse complement strand
TGTCCACAAGGTAAGACTAAGGTACTAATATTAGTACTAGCTGATATCCAGTAAGTTATGACCGGTCATTTCTCATTAACAGTTTCTTTAGCTTTATATATCTTATCTTTCTAATGAAGGATCTTGTGCATCAAATCTCAGGCATGCTTTTGTTTGAAAATTACAATAGTTATTACATGAGGTCACATCTTAATGGTTTATACAGACTTTTTTCTGCTCTTGATAGATACATCAGAAATATACACTATAAAGGGTGAATACATAATATCCAAGTTAACATGGGGGAAAGAGGGTGATAAAATATTATTGAAGCCTGAATAAAAGAAACTATTATTTCTTATAGATTGTTCATAATATTTGGAGAAATACATTTAGCTTTACTTTACAATCAGTTAAAATTCATGAAGACATTTGAAACAACTATAAAACACAGGTGAGCTGTGGTGTCTAAGTGGTTAATTATGCATATCCAATCTGATTAATCCAATGAAATCATTTGAATATATTGATGCTCTTCAGCAATGTTGCTCAGGCTTCCAAACCATGAAGATATAAGACTATGTCTGATTGGCTGAAAAAATTAGCAATTATGGTCAGATGTTTATGTGGGACAGTGATGATCTAATTTTAAACAGATTTTGTTCCAGTCTCACCACACAAAACAGTACAGGTTCGAATCCTTCCAGTGTCCTTGGGCAAGGCACTTGATTCCACAATTGTCTGCTTGAGTTGCTGTGCCATACAGTATCAACCAATCTTCATAGAATATAAAATTATATGTATAATCCCAGATTATGGTTTGGTTTGGTACATTAACAATGGCTGTCAAAACAGGTTGCTTAATTCTGTTGAAGAAAAGGATTATTTAATTATTGCATCTGATGTGGCAATGAACACTGGTGATCTGTCATGACCAGTGCCCATATAGTCTCTTCAGATCTTGAAAACAATTTGACACTTGAACTGTTTTCTAGTGTATTCTGAGCAATGTGCAATCAAAATTGAAATAGTTCACTGGTGTACCAATCTATACACAATTTTCTATCCAATGAGCAAAAAATTCTGTGCAGAAATGGTTATTTATACAGATATAAATTTGGTGTGAAAGGAAACGTATCTTCCATTTTGGCAATCAACAGAATCATGCCCAGTACAAAACTCTAGGCTATCATTACGTTAGTAGCATATAGATGTCAGAAAATGGTGGAACATGTTTTTTTTTTTACATACTGCCCATGTTTCACTAGGTTCCAAGATGAAACAATTTTACACCAGATTTTCATAGTTTAAAAAACCAGAGGAAAAATTATTGGTGCTTTGGTTTTTAGGTTTTTTCCATGAACTCTAAAGATCATTCGTGGTCTAGAACTTGTGAGATTGTCAAAAAAAAATATTATAAAATTTGGGGTGTTGTTTTTTATACTTTGTTTCCAGTAAAAATGTTTTTTATATATATAAATTTGCCTCAGATTTATGAAAACATACAGCACTTAAAAGACGCACATGTATTATTAAATAAGCCTTGCATTTAACTGTCATTTTCCTTTGTTCAGTTACATTTGTGAGCAATCCTTGAAAGTGCTCATTTGTTATCAAATAATTATAACACTTTTTCTTTTTAAGAAATTCACATGGGTTGGTTTATATCAGAAAGTTTGTCCTATAAGAAATAACTTGTGAAAAGCGTTTAGCATTATTATCCAATATATAGAAGACGTAGGAAAATTAATGTTTTATTTTAAGTTCTAGATAATAAATGGCTTTTGCTCATTGAAATTTTTGAAAAGCAGTGTATTTATCAAATATTTAGACGAATGTAGATGACATTCCAGATCTAATACACGTTTAACTACCCAGGCAGTGTTAGATTTTAGATATTGAAGCTTGAAAAAGAATTAACAGGTTAGAATTTTTGCTGTCTGAAATTGCTATTAATGGTTCAGTTCTCTGTTTTCTAATTAAAATACCCTTAATATTCATAAAGCAAAAAGACTTTCCTATTGTTTTAAAATTAGAGTAGGCAGGTATTTTTTTTTAAAGGTAATATATATTTAATGTGATTTCTTTGCTTTGACCATGGGAGAAAAAGTACCAGGAGCTGCAAGCATTAGGAATGGTTGGCAAACCGGTATTGCACATACGTTTTGTTGGCTTGATGAAGTTTTGTGTCATAAAGAAGGATCACCTAGCTTGAATTTTCTTAATGACGGTTTAATTGAAAGAACTTAATTACATGTAGTGAGCAGATTAATATTTAAGAATAAAGATAATTGTGTGGTTGTGCCAGGTTTCCAGTGAAAATATTAAGCCTGAATTTTTTTTTTCAGTCAATGAAGGAATTGGTATAACAAACCGGCCACAGTACAAAGGGATGTTGGATGCCTTGCGTTCTATATGTAGAACTAATGGCTTTGCAGGACTGTATCAGGGGGTCACACCAAATGTGTGGGGTGCTGGCACTTCTTGGGGACTCTATTTCTTTTTGTAAGTATAGATGATTGTCTAAGTATATTATAAAGTAACAAGTTTCTGAGTCCTCTACTAAAGAAACTTAATACTTAATGAGTCTGCATTGTCAGAATTGGTTCTCAAGCTTTACACATGGAATAAACTCCTATTTGAACTGTAATGTTTAGTTAGGGACCCCCCACCTAAACCACTTAATGGGTTCAGTATATAATTTTTTTTCTCTGCCATTCTTCCTTTCTGATGATTATATGTTTAGTATATGAAGATTCATATGTTTCATGCATTGTATCATCACACATTTAGTGTCGATTGAAGCTGGGCTGGAATTTCTCAGATTACCTTCAGATTTCAGTTACATATTGGAATCTGATACTGCTTTATAACCCCATCCCCACCACTGAATTCTTTGTGATGCTTTGTAGCGGGTACTCTGAGACCCATAATAATGCTGTGTTGCAGGTATACTGAGATCCTTTGTGATGTTGTGTAGCAGGTAACCGAGATCCTTTGTGATGCTGTGTAGTATGCTAGTTCATTGTTTCATTAGCCAATAATTTCTGGGATTAAGTGATCCTTTTCAGGTGAAAAGGGTGGGTGGATCTCTTTCAAGAGGTTACGTAAAACCTCAGCTATCATGTGTTGATATGTAGTACAAGGTGGGTAGATAGGATGAATGAAAAACCTTAAGAGTAACCTGATTAATTTTAAGTCTCCACCTTCCTTTAAATCCTGATCTTGACACATGTTAAGATTCTTGGTTATGTTTCAGACCGAATTGATCATGGGATCAACTTGCCATCCCTGGCTGGCTTGTTTTATTGAGGTCTTAAAGTACAGACCTGCCAAACCATGGGATTTTGGTTAAAGTCTTATGTGGACAGCTCTAGTGGCATAGTGGATAGAGCATGCTTAGATAGGGGGAGGTAACTGTGTAGAACATGATGCTAAATGTCTGTGGCATGGTGCCTTAGTGCTAGGCATCAATATAAAATGCCACACTGCAGACATAGCGATATATCTGAATACTTTTTAAAGCTATATTAAATATCCAAATCATACATACACACACTCTTACGGAATTGCCATTAACATATGGACTTGAAAAATAAATGCCCAAATTATGGAAATATTATTGTTTGCGGTAAAACCTAGATACTTGTTTGTGTTTAATTCTGATTCAGGTTTCATATTGGCTTAAATGGAATTGGTTCGTGATCAAAACTGACTTAGTGGAGTACCTCAGGCACTTTAAACATATTTACTTGATGATTATGTTTTTTTTTTCAAAGTGGATTTGAACATGCGACATGTCCAGACAAAACGTGTAATATACCTCTTTAAAAATTTTAATTGTGCGGATGAATCAAAATGAATCTTCATATTTTGGGGAAAGCAGGAAGGGCAGCAGCTAAATTTATTGGACATGTTTATTTGAATAAGTCACATGGCTGGAGAATTGATTTCTTAGTGTGGCCACATGAATTGTTTTCTTCAGGATTACATAAAGTTGAGCTCTGTTTGGGTTTGTAAAACTGTACTGTAGGTAATTTATGTTTTAAGCAAACTTTACAACCACTTGAGTTGAAAACAACACTTTCCATCTTGGCATAGACTTGAATCGCACTTCTGGACTTTTAAATGCATGTCTTCCAGTTTGACAATAGCAATTCACAGTATCTTATTTCATGTTATTGAAAATTCGTCCAACTAGTAGGAAAGAAACCTACTACCTTACTGAGAAAGTCTTGTTAGAGTTGGCAGGTCTGTCTCAAGAAGTTAATAGTTGCATTCGAATAAAACCTTTACCGAAAACAAATGTAATAGTCTTGACAATTTCAAATAATAGCTGTACTCTATCAGTTTACAATCCAACTGCTATAATTGCACTACTCTGGAAATAAAATATTTTGGCAGAAAAATGGAAGAATTGTAAACCACATTTCCAGTCAACTTATAATAATATGTTTTCCTTTATAGTTACAATAACATTAAGACATGGATGCAAGGTGGAGATGCCAAATATGCACTTGGGCCAGGGAAACACATCATGGCTGCATCTGAAGCTGGTAAGTTAGTTTTCCAAAGATTTTCCTATCTGCACTTTGTCCATCCAGTGATTTCTCCATTGATTGATTCTCTTTTGTAACCCAAGTATTATATTGATTGATTAAGCATGGTAAGTCATATCAGACCCACAAAATTCCCATTTCCTGTTGCAATAGGTAAGTGAAGATTCACATGGGTTAGTAATGATATTATCATGAGCGTAACTTTGCATTGTGATCATGTTTGTAGGAAAGCAAAACTTGGTCTACATTTTTTTTCAACAGTTAATGTTTTTAAGTTTTTCAGTTACTTATACTTTTTAATCGCTAGATAGATTTTCTTTGTCATTGTTTCATTTTGAGCACAAGATTGTGGCCTTGCAATATTTTTGTCATGTGTTATCCATAACTTGAACCGTGTGCTTTGCCTGGTTGTACTTTTTTCATCAGGAAAATCCTGACAAAGTCTGCCTACTTTATTTTATTACTGCATGTCTATCCACATCCATGTTGGGTCTAGCAATGAATATAATCATTAAAGATGCATTTAATTTCCCATTTTAAGTAAAGTTTTTGGCAATAAAACTGTTCCATGTTTGTGGAAGTCTGCTGAAATGCAGTGCATAGTTACTGACAGTAGTAACTTGCTGAAATATGGACTTCTACCAGATATTGAAGTATTGTTTATTTGGACAGGGGCCAATTATTGATTGTTAATTATGGCTTGCATTTAGCTGTGGTTTTGAGCCCACCTTAGTGAAAAACATCACATAGTGATGACTTTGTAGGCTTGTCATTCTGTACATATTTTCACACGCAGATTAATCTCTTTAGTAGTGCGTATTATGTTTCGATGTTATCTGTCAGTCTGTCAGTTACCAATTTTTTTTTCAATGCAATAACACAACTTGAAAATGATTTACAGTTAATAAACTGTGTGGATGGTAAGCACTTGGTGTAAGGAAGAACTCTATAAGTTTTAGTATAAAAAGATCAGAGTTCAATTTATCTCACTGAGATTGAAAGCTCTTGTTTTTATCTTGCCAGTGTAAGCAGATGGTTGAACCTATTACGATTTGCTGATGCAAACTTACCATGCCTGAGTCAAAAGTAAGGTTTTAAAAACGCTCTATTGGTGAAATTTTTAACCATAAACAGTGATGGTTCATTGTTTTGCTTGCTTGTAGGTTACAGCTAAAATTCCATGGCCTGCATTTTTTTGGATGCTTTTTGCCCCACCTACAAAGCATGGTGGTTGAGTGGTTGAAGTAGCAGACTGCTGGAAAAAAGTACTGGTTTGAATCCTGCCTGGATCCATGTAGTGACCATTTATGCCCATTAAAGTTTGATTTTATACTGACACATTTACTAAATTTGTTGATGCATATGTTTTTTTTTAAAACTGAAAACATTTACTTAGTCTTTGCATTTATTTGTTTTTCCCATTTAACTTTAGGCCTTCTTACGTTAATACTCACCAATCCTCTGTGGGTAGCAAAGACACGACTTTGTCTTCAGTATGAAAAGTCTGCTGGCGCAACTACGAAAGGTGTATACTACAATGGAACAGTAGATGCGTTATTAAAAATTTATAGGATGGAGGGAGTACGAGGTCTTTACAAGGTTTGTATTTTGTCTTTCTTGCAGCAAAGGTGATATTTACATGGAAACACCCACTTTATCATGCTTTGTTATGACATGAATTTGAATTTTGTTCAGTTGCATTGTGGCTTCACAATTAGACTGAAAATTTTTTAAAGCTACTTTATAATATTTAAAATCATAATCACATCACAACACATCCTTTTTCCCCTGGCACTAAACATAACTCAAACTGATACTTAAAATATAATTACATTTTTTAAAAAAATCCGGTTATACGTTTTTACACAGCAGTGGTAAATTTTCATCAAGTTGAGGGATATCTTAATCCAATTTTTATGTTTATACACAGCAATGATTAATTTTCATTATGTTTTGGGATATCTTAACCCAATTTTATATGTAAATTGACCAGTGCAGTTAAATTTTGCTTTCACATAAGTAATGCCTAATTTTATTTTAACATTTTCTTTCAGGGTTTTGTTCCAGGTGTTTTTGGAATCTCACATGGCGCTATACAATTCATGATATATGAAGAGATGAAAAATAAATACAACATTCATTTTAACAGATCTGTTGATACAAGACTTGTAAGTAAATAGGAAGATTAAAAGTACATATTTAGCTAGATGCAATTTTTTTTGGAAAGATTGAATGTTTTTGTTCCTAAATGAGTTGGAAGAATATAAAGTCTTTTATGATAATATAAAAAATTTGAAAATTGTTGAGAGTAATGTTTATCGAGTCAGGCAATACTTTTGTTTATTCTTTAGCAAGCTTGGGTACATATTCCAAACATTAATTTGCCTCTCTACAGAGTTCTCGTACGGATACATTATGGGACAAAATCTTAATGTTGCAGTCTTTGTAAACATAGTTCTCTAGAATATATTTCATCAGAATTCTTCCATAATGGGGAAAACTATGCACAACACCTTGGCACAACTCTGGTGATTTCCTGCCAGGTTATTCTTGGTATCCCCAAAAACGGCATGCAAAACAAAGGTAAGACACAAAAAAGGGTAAAATCCTTTAAATACAAAGCAAGATTGTCAATATAAGCATCATTCGTGTCAGAACTCCATAACCTCCCTGAGTAGACCATTGTCATGGACATAGAGACGGTTGCCTCAGTTAGTTTCCCTGATTAACATGGAGTAGGGCGCACTGGGCCTATTTGATATACCCGAGTTTGCAGTTGGTACATAAGAATGGTTAGACGTGGGTATCATTTATCTGGCAGTGGCAATGATGGCAGCATGAGTGTTAGTATGATCAAGTTTTGACAAGTCAGATACATAGGTCCTGAGGAATAAACCAGTGTAAAGATGCAGAAGGGGACAGGGATAGAGTGGGGAATAAACCTTTGTAAAGATGCAGAAGGGGAATGGGGTGGAGTCAAGAATAAATCAGTGTAAAGATGCAGAAGGGGACAGGAGTGGAGTGGGGAATAAAGCAGTAAAGATGCAGAAGGGGACGGGTGGAGTGGGGAATAAACTGGTACTCAAGATGCAGAAAGGTGGGTGTAGACCAGTACACAAATGCAGAATTAGGTGGGGTAGATTAACCAAAACACAGATGCAAATGGTTAGACAAGCATAAAGTTGAAGAGCCCAGAAAGAAAGGTATGTGTGGACGAACCAGCATACAGATGAACAAGAGCCCAGAAAGAGAGGTATGTGTGTACTAACCAGCATAATGGAGACGAACAAGGGCCCAGAGAGGTATGTGTGGACAAACCAGCATACAGACGAACAAGAGCCCAGAAAGAGAGGTATGTGTGGACAAACCAGAATAGACAAACAAGTGCCCAGAAAGAGAGGTATGTATCGACAAACCAGCATACAGACAAACAAGAGCCCAGAAAGAGGGGTATGTGTGGACAAAGTAGCATATAAATGAACAAGAGCACAAAAAGAGGGATGTGTGTTTACAATCCAGCACACAGATGTAGAAGGGGTGGGGTATATGGAGGGGTGTTGGATAAACCAGCATATAGAAGGGAAGGTGGAATAAACTGGTAAACAAATGCAGAAGATGTTGGGAGTGGATAAACCAGGACACTCATGCAGAATGGGGTGGGAATAAACTAGCACAAATATGTAGATGAGAACTGGATTTCACAGAAAACTTGTTCATCAACATCATTATATTACCATGTCAAATTTTTAAGAGTGATGAGGTTAGATTCATTTTAGTGTGTAACAGCGTCAGTATAAGTAATGAGTTTAGATTCATCTTAATGTGTAATAGTGTCAGTATGAATATTGAGGTTGGATTCATCTTGATGTGTAATAGTGTCAGTATGAATAATGAGGTTGGATTTATCTTGATGTGTAATAGTGTCAGAGTGATGAGGTTGGATTCATCCTCATATATAACGGTGTTGGAAAGAGTGATTTCTGTAAATAGTGAATATAACACATCCAAGTTTGATAATTAATTGTTGGATTCATGCCAATATGTAACAGTGTCAGCAAGTTTCATATAATTCATTGCAGACGTCACTTGAGTATCTCACATTCGCTGCAGTCTCCAAGACGATAGCTGCATCTGTGACATACCCATACCAGGTGTTACGAACTCGACTCCAGGACCAGCACAGAAGTTACAATGGTGTTGTGGATGTCATTAAACAAATTTTAAAGTAAGTTCAAGTTTAAACAAGGTGAGATAATCCCTAACTGCGGTCAACCATGAAACTTTGGTACATAATAAATTTGCACAATTTGTTCTGCATTCGTGAAAATGCTGGAACAGAATTGGTAAATTTATTGTGGATTAGATATGAAGAAATTATATTGATATTGACAAGATATTTATACATGACTGATGCCGTAGAGAAAGTATCTGATATTTGTGTCTCAAAATCCTGAATTCGTTAAAATGTATTACTTGCAAGAATGATGATTCATGTGATTGGTATTTTTGTAATGCAGTCTTAACATGGTGTTGCATTATTTCATTGTCTATCTGTCAGTGTTTTTTTTCTGTAGCCCATAATGTTATAATAGTTGGATGGATTTTCAAGATCTTTACTCCATTGTGTAGAATCTGTAGATGATGTGATGAATAACATTGCCATGCTCCCAGTCTTAAGGTGAAGGTCATAGCAAAGATGAACTGTATCACTGATGTGAATCATCATGAGGAATAAAACTCTGAAACTTATATATCTTGGCATATTCACAAATAATAACCTCTACCCTCATGATCATGGTCGTAAGGCAGGCATGTACAACCAGTGGCCAGTGATCTGGTTTATCTACTTAAATCCTAGGGTGCAAATTTTAAAGGTTGCTTATCCAGCCTGTACACTGAAAGAAATTGCACTTGGCTGTCATAAGTGTCGATGGAAGTCAGTGGCTAGTTTTCTGGCGACTTTAATCAGTGTTGATAGATATCCTAATGAAACATGACCCAGATTGTTATACTGTAGTCCAGTCTCTGGCCCAGATGTCAAGGTCATTAGTAGGGAATATCATTTGTGGTACTCTGTCTTTATTGTGGCTATGAGAGATCCAAATGGTCTGACTATTGTTGAAGTCGGAATACTTCAATTTTAGATCATGTGAGTGTTCATGGTGTGTTCTTTTGTTGTTATAATCTGGTATGGTCTCATTATACCAACAAAAGACAAATCCATGATAATAGTATCTATGTCAGCAATTTAGCATGGTCACATTAACCAGTAAAAGACCTGTCCATAATATAGTATAGTCACACTAAAGCAACGTCCATAATATAGTAGTCTCATTAAACCAACTATAGCCATGTCCATAATCTAGTATGGTCTCATTTAGCCAACAAAAGACTGGCCCATAAGTAACCACTCTGGTGGCCTAGTGGTTGCGGAAGTTTGGGGGTTCGAACCTAGGCTGAGTCATACCAAAGACTTTAAAAAATGGTACTAAC
>QKMX01366523.1:37388-48503 GCA_003401595.1 Venustaconcha ellipsiformis | reverse complement strand
CCCATTTGATAGAGACTAGTGTACTGCCATAAATACATGCCCATTTGATAGAGACTAATGTACTGCCATAAATACATGCCCATTTGATATAAAATGTGTAAAGCCAATTAAATGAAAATTACATGATGTAAGCTGCTTGTAATAAGTGAAGTGGTATAACCTATTATTCAATTAGTTTCATAAATTTTGAGCCAAATGAAAAGACTTTTTTGATTCAGTTTATCACATAAAGTGTGGAACTATGGCATTGATATAAGGTTAAGAACTTAGTGATATTGCTTTCATGGTATTGATTCCATGACATTTCTGTATAAAGTTGGGAACTCAATAATATTACTATAAAAGTATGGGACTAAAATGTCACCATAAAGTTATGGTCTCTGATATTGCTATAAAGTTAGGGACTTTAAGAAATTGTTATAAAGTTAGGGACTCAGTGATATTGCTGTATAAAGCTAGGGATTGGTGTTACTATAAAATATGGGACTGATGTTACAATAAAATTGGGGACTCTGATGGCACCATAAAGTTAGGGACTCTGATATTACTATTAAGTTAGGAACTTAATGACATTACTGTAATGTTAGGGACTATGACATTGGTATAAAGTTAGGAACTATGACATTCCTGTAAGTTATGGATGGACTCAATGACAGTGCTGTAAAGTTGGGTACTCAATAAAATTGCTGTCAAGTTAGAGTCTCAAAAATGACATTTCAGCTGTATAAAGTTAAGTACTATGTGATATTGCTATAAAGCATGGGTCTCATTAGTCTTGCTCTAAAATTAGAATTTCTATGACTGCTATAAAGTTGGGAATTCTGACATTGCTGTAAAGTTAGGGACTCTGTGACATTACTATTAAAGTATGCGACTATGATGTTACCGTACTATCAAGTTGGACTAACGTTGCAGTAAAGTTAGGGACTCTATGTTATTGGATTCTATGATTTTCTGTTAAATCAGAACTATATAATTGTTAAAAAACCAGGTTCTCAATGACATTGCTGTGTGACATTGCTCAATGTGATGTGATAGTGTGACAGACTACAGTGTTTATTCCATTATAAAACCAAGCTCGAAGGATAAGCCCTTGTCCCATTTTTACAGTTACTGTATTTATTCCATAACAAAATGCTTGATGTTAAGCCCATTACATATTTTTACAAATTTCTTGCAAATATTTACTGTTGGTATATTTATCTAGTAATAAGCCCACCCCCAACATTTTTGCCAAATTTATTAGGCAGGTCTCATTGTCTTATCATTGAATTAAGTCTGTATTTGTATGATATGATGCCTTGCACGCAATAATATTGAATGTAGTCAGTAATAGTGAATGTGATGTGGTCAGTAAAAGTGAATGTTATGTGGTCAGCGATAGTTAGTATTATGTGGCCAATAACAGAAAAAAAGTTATTTGCCAAATGAAGATTATGTCTTCCTGTCACTGATTATAGGAAAACGTAAATACAACTTTTGTCCAAATAACAACAATAAAAGCTATGTGCAAAGGACTACAACACCTCATTATGAAAACAAAGCACCTGTAAACATATATAGAACACCTATTTTTCTTCCAGTGAATTAAATGTTAACAGTGAATAAATAACTTGTCACAAAGATGTGACCATAAAATTTTCTCCAGGAGGAAGGATATTATGCTTCTCTCTAAGCATGTGACACATTTGGTGTTAGATGTCCCAATGAAGAACTCATTCACAAAAAGTGATTTGACCTTTTTGTTTTGATGCAGGGTGTTTATTCTATTGATTTCGAACAAGTGACTTTAAGTCATGCATCACTCATTTCGCTCTCACAGCTTGCTCAACATAACTTAATCTGCCAGCATTCGAATCTGGGCATAGTTTAAACTCCACATTGTCTCAGATTAGCATGGTCATAAACTTGCTGACTAACTGATATTTCAGAAAAAAACATTCTTCAGGTTAAAGCACAAACATTCATACATGTTCCAGATCTTAACTTAAACAATGTTTTATATTTTTGTACAAATAAACTCATCATATGTACAAATATTAATTCATATCCAGTTTTATTTTATCCAGAAAAATGACAGGAAATTATTACAGTATAGGTATATGCCATTCTGGAAATGGCAGTGGAAGGCTAGAGTTGTTGATTATATTGTGTATTGTCAAATATATACCATTCTGAAAATAGCAGCGGGAGACAACAGTTGTGCCTCTCCTCAGTCAACTTTCACATTAGATGTTGCAATTTCACTCCATATATATTAATCAAGTTCATTCAAAAACATTTGGTGGAAAATTTTCTTACTGTCAACAACTACAACATTGTCAACATTAAAAATTACAATGCATAACAACTGGCAATATGAGTAATATCACATGATCATTGTGTCGTTATCTTTGGTTACATTCATAGAGATGTGTTATAATGTATACGAGTTTCTTGGTTTTCTTTCGAGTCCACCAAGGCAGAATTTCAAGACAGTGGCATCTTTGTGCATGTCCATAGATTTGTATGTCCATCCATACCAAAGATTCAGTTTAATGTTAAGATTTTAGATTATGCCTAATGTTAAATTTTAGATCAAGCTTAATGTTAAATTTTAGGTCAAGCTTAATGTTAAATTCTATTTCTCTGTTGCTTAATAAATCAGAAATGGGGTCATATTTGTTATATCATTTGTCAGCTGACGTAACAAAGTTTGCTTGTTAACATTTTAATGCTGAAATCTGGCAGATTTCACTATAAACAAAGCAGTCAAGGAAAGAAAGCACACAATATGAATCTGACTTTATAATGGAAATATAGTATTGATGGGTCATTATGATATGTTTCAAACTGTCAAGCAGTAATGTACATGACAAACAACTGTGAAGGCTAGCACATTTTGCAATAATGATTGGTGCTTCATTGCAGAGTATATCCTTTTGCTAAAACACTGAATGAATATCTCTTTGTATAAAAATAACTTATGGTAAAAAATGTATTTTCCCTTTCCATATAACCTTCTATTACTATATCAACAACCTTGGTTAAATTCTATATTTTGGTCAGAATGCAGGCACAGTTTGACAGCATCCATGTTCTATTAACAAATTTGTAGTTAGATCTCACTGTAAACTGTTGATACTAAATGAAACATTTTCCTTTTTAGATATGTTCCTGCAGTGGTAGACCACAGTGAAGAGATGGCATGTTCTGGTACATTCATGCTGCACCAAGGCATTCAGCGGAGGATTGCAATCACCATTACTCATGAACAGGGACCGGACTTCTTCTGGAAGGATGTGAAGGAACTAGTTGTTGGTAAGTTGCTTTGTACACATCTCTCCTGGTATTTAAGATGAGAAGTAAAAACAAAAAGGAAATCAGAGGTATTTAAAAGAGATAGTGTCTTGCTTTTAATTGAAATAAACTGTTGTTTCTTTTTGTATAATGATAATGAACAAGTTGAAATGTTTGTTTTCACTTATTTCATCTTCAGATACATTACCCAGGAATAATCTGTTTGGATTTCTTTCACTGCCTAACAAATCCAGCATTTTTAAGCAAAGAAAAACATAAATGTCTTTTAACTTGATTTGTCTTGCTTTTGCGTGAAGCAGGCAATAAAGTACTATTCACATTTGTTTTTCTGTCCATTCATAAAGTATTCACACATCTGTTCATCTCAACATTCATTTGTTCATTCTTTTGTTGATGCTCAGTAACTTTAAAACTATTTTTGAGATTAAGGGATGAAATTTTGTATACTGGTCCAGTACATTATTACTAGAAGGAGCTTCCTATCCTAAAAAGTCATGGTCATGGCTTAGTTTTATGTCTTCCACCACACATTCCTATCTGCTCAATAGTGTTAAGACATTAAAGATTAAGAGTTGAAACTATATGCTTGTACAGTATCAATTAATTGGAGTCCTGTCTTCAAGGTCAAGGTCACAGATCAGTAGTTTACATACTCCATGTAAATATTTCTGCCACATACCTATTCCCCTGAAGTATTACAATTGAGTTATGTATTTGAAGAAGAAACCAGCTTTTGAAGTAAAATGTTTCTATGACTGTCACAATACTTACCAGGCACCATCCTCAAAGCCCTCCCTACATTGACATCCTTGGAAGAGAGCACTTCTACTTCAGTTATAATTGACAATTGATAAGATTGGTGCCAGTGCCTCAATCCAAGGGGATACCACTCTCTTATGACTTCTGTTTTGGTAAGCAGATATGATTGCACCTTTTAAAACTAAAACAAGCCTAAAAATGCTGTTAATGTCTTTTTTCATGTGGGAGAGGGGGTGGCATGAATTCACAAGGTGGTGAAAGAACTTGCATTATGTTCAGGTGGGTATTATCGAAGAAAAATATTTTACTTCAGTTGGTTGCATAAATGCAGATACAGACCAGATGGATAGATGGATGGGTAAATATTTCATAAAGATGATGCTGATATTGTAAAAATTGGGATTAAAGTTACATAGTTTGCACTCTGTGCCATTGTTTTGCTTGTTATTTTCTTGTTTGAATTGTAGTGTTTACTTTATGGTAAAGGTACCATGAAACAGGCCTTGTGTCAGTTACATGTAAAGTCAGATCTTTTTAATCAGGTTGTTGCAAATATATACAGGTTAGTATTTCAGATGGAATGGTGTAATTTTGATTAGACTTTCAATAATCCATTTTATTTACTGTTCTTGAAGCAATAGTTGGATGAATGCAACTTTGATGTGAAAAGAATTTTCATTAAAATACTCGTTGTGTATACAGACATACTCCATTGTTATATTTTTGCAGGTCGGATCAGAACAACTCCTGATTTCCGTGAATATGACACAGAACACACAGTCTTGTCTCTGGGATTGTTTCCTGCCTGCTATATTCAGCAACCCACTGATGACAGGTAGGCATACAAACATTATGGGTCACAGTTTGGAGATTGTGGGCATTTTTTGACAGGTAGGCATACAAGCATTATAAGTTACAGTTTGGAGTTTGGGGGCATTTTTTGACAGGTAGGTATACAAGCATTATGGGTTACAGTTTGGAGTTTGAAGGCAATTTTTGACAGGTAGGCATACAAGCATTATGGGTCACAGTTTGGAGTTTGTGGGCATTTTTTGACAGGTAGGCATACAAGCTTTATGGGTTACAGTTTGGAGTTTGGGGGCATTTTTTGACATGTAGGCACACAAGCATTATGGGTTACAGTTTGGAGTTTGAAGGTATTTTTTGACAGGTATGCATACAAACATTATGGGGTATAGTTTGGAGTTTGGGGGGCATTTTATGACAGGTAGGCATACAAGCAATATGGGGTACAGTTTGGAGTTTGGGGGGCATTTTTTGACATTTAGGCATACAAGCATTATGGGGTACAGTTTGGAGTTATGGGGCATTTTATGATAGGTAGGTACACAAATGTTATGGGGTACAGTTACTTACAGCAACCCAATAAAGACTGGTAGACATACAAAAGAAACATTGGGTGCAGTTGCATACAATAATGCACAAATGACAGGTAGGCATACCAACATTATGGGATACACTTTGGAGTTTGGGGGTACTTTATAGGTAATTTTACTAGTGAGTCAAAAACAAAATGCAAACAGATGAAGAGTAATAGAAAATGAGGTGATCAATGAGAAATGAAAATCAAACTTAAGTGTATTTCATGAAATTATTTGGAAAATCTATTACCCCTGTTTCAGGCTTGCATTAAGTTTTAGTAGCTGAAAGCCTTATACATGATGATCTGGGATCATATTCTTTACACTGATAATTACTACTTACAAGCTGTGAAATTGTTCTAGCAACACCATTGATGAGATGACATCATCAAAGCTCTGGTATTGTGTCTGTACATATATTTTTTGAATGAAAACAAAATAAGAAAATAAATTGCTGACTACTCCAAAACCTTATTTTTGCATTTATGTTTGGTCATATTTTTTAAATTGTTTTTATTATCATGAATTCAGTGCTGTTTTGAATGGTATATAGTTTCTATTTTTCTTAAAGTGCACTTTTAATACAACAAGATCCAAAAGCAGTACTGTTCCTTTCATACTGTCCGAAATGAAAATCCCACTTCTCCCTTTAATGACATCAGAAATGAAAATCCCACAGCAGTAGTTCTGTCCCTTTCATACTGTCAGAAATGAAAATCCCACCTCTCCCATTGATGCTGTCAGAAATGAAAATCCCACTTCTCCCATTAGTACTGTCAGAAATTAAAATCCCAGCTTTCTATTTAGTACCGTCAGAAACAATCCCAATTCTCCATTTAATACAGTCAGAAATAAAAAAAACCCCATGGAATCAAAAATCTGCAAAACCAAAACACAAATTCATAATGCATTTCAGAGACTGTAATGGAAATGATGAGATGGTAGCTGAAATAAAAATCACAAGTCCAGTGCCTTAACCACTAGCCAATGCAGGTGCCTGTGTATTTACAGTTTATATCAGATATTTTGTAGATACTGTTAAATTCGTTTAAGCCGGACACTAATCAGATATTTTGTAGGAACTGTTAAATTCGGATAAGTCAAACACTAAATCAGATATTTTGCAGATACTGTTAAATTCAGATAAGTGAAACACTAATCACTCATATTCTCAGCATTGCTCAGAAGACTTGCTTAGTTTTGATGTCAGAATTCTTTTTTCTATCTTGAAAAACTTGAAACTGCCTGTAACTTTAACCAAAATAATGTTTGCTGAATATACATGAATTGACTTTCTACATTTTTTTTCTTAGGTAATGTAGGTAAGAATTATTGAATCATTTCGACTTTCTGTAGTGTTCTAGAAGCAGTGCTAATGGCAATGTAAACTTTATTCTGAATCAGCAACCAGAGTTGAGGCTAATTTGTAGGCTGCTAGATGTATGTCTAACAAGGGTGTCACATGTAGTATGTATGCCATGGAGTGAATATGTAAGGAGAAATAGGTCAATGCCTCACAGTGCAAAACTTAAATATTGCAGTGGCATTGAGAATATAGTTAACAAAGCTAAGGAAACTTTGGGAGGAATTCGTTGTGTTATTTATCACAGATGATTAATACAGACCTATCACCATGTTTTACACTTGTAATAAAAGTTTTCATCTCTGTTAATGGCAGCAAGTTTGCCCAATATCCTACCATTCTCAGTCCATGCAAATGCATATGATGTCTGATTGAAGAAATATGTAAAAATGGCTTGATAACCTTCTGACCAGAATGGATGTCAAAGACAAAAATCATCAGTGTGCAATGCTTTTACACTATGCCACAGAGGAAGTAAATGCAGTCCTTCCAACCCTTAAGATTTGACCATAAGTCTTACAGAAATGACTCTTAAAATAATGACTTACCAAATAAAAGTAATCATTAGGGACTTAGAATAAAATGTGGAAACAGACTTGTCAGTACTTGATTCAGATCTGGGCTTCATATTAGATTCAGTGGAGTTGGTCAGGGAACCAGACTAACTTTAGAGGGTTGCCTCAGAGGCTTTAAACTGCATGTATTTGTTCCATGCACAACATCTGCATGATCAAACTGTTGCTTATAGATTTTTGTAAAGTAGCATTAAACAAGTTATACATGTTCGAGACAAAAGCAACAAGAAGTCTGTTAAAGTACAGATGAATAAACAAGTATATTCATATTCTTGGGTTTTAAAAATAGCAGGAAGGGCAATAATTACACTTATTGGACATCATGTGTTGATTTGTGCATTTCTCATGGCAGGAAAGATGATTGCCATCACCACATGAAATTGAAAAACATGTTGCAAATTACATCAAGCTTGAGAGATGGCAAGAAGCTCTCAGTCTCCATAGGGTTTGGAACTTAAGTTTGTGAAACTGTACTGGAGGTCATTAAGGTCTGAGAGTACTTAACAAACCTTTTAGTTGAACATAATATTTACCATTGTTGTATTGGTCTCAAATCACACTTTTAAACCAAATGTTTTCAAACTTTGGCAATATCATTAAATGATATTTTGTTGCACTTTGCTGGGAACTGGTGTAACCTGCAGAAAAATATTTGTCATACTGACAATGTCTCCTTCTGGTTGGCAGGTCTGTAAATTCTGTTTTTGAAATTTTCAGTGATAGTAGTGATGATTACCCAGTTTGCCATAGAAAGACCAACACGCTACTTTGCACCAGAGAAGAACCACCAATTTGAAATCTACAAATTTCATCACGAAAACAACAAAATGGGCAAACAAAGCTTTGGCAGCTTTAAGTGAATTTGCTGATGTTGATAAAGAAATAAGGTCACAAATAATTCAGGTTTATTTGTCAAACATCTTAGACCTGACACCTTCATACATTTGCCCGTGCCTGGAACTCTCTGACTAGCAAGAAGAAAAACCATTGTTCGCAAGTTTGTAGATCAAGACTCAAGACAGAAAAGAAAGTTAATTAGGTAGTACATATGATTGTTCAGACAATACACCTTTGGCCTGCAAACTCAAGACAAACAAGTCTAAAGAACTGTTTGAGAAGTTCACAATCTTCAAAGAATCAGAAAATTTAAAGTTGTACTGATATGCCTTCACGCGGATGATACTACAGTCCCAGTAACTCAGCCTCTTTGATGTATACCATTCACATTTGAAGAAAGTTAAAATAGAACTGGAAAGACTTGAAAACCTAGACATTATGGACAAAGTAGATGGGCCAACTTCCTGAGTATCTCAAATTATGGTAGCACCAAACCCAAGAACCCTGATAAAATCAGGATCTGTGTTGAGAATGCATTTGCCCAATGAAGCAGTATTACATGAGGGACACATCACACAAACCATAGATGATCTTATAGTAGATCTCAGTGTTACAACCATGTTCGCCAGGCTTGATCTGATTTCAAATTACCATTAACTAGAATTGGACAGAAATTCAAGGAAACATTACTGTATATCATTCTTGACTTGTATAAGACAACAAACATATAAAT
This sequence comes from Venustaconcha ellipsiformis, assembly GCA_003401595.1. NCBI lineage: Eukaryota > Metazoa > Mollusca > Bivalvia > Unionida > Unionidae > Venustaconcha > Venustaconcha ellipsiformis. The sequence goes on along the minus strand of QKMX01366523.1, from coordinate 39,554 downwards.
GCCTCATTCTCATAATATCATCAACAACAAATATATTTCAAAGCAAACAGAGCACAGCAATGGAAGGATATAAGGCTCAGTAAATATTAGCGATGTTTTTCTGTTATTAAATCATACATAGGAGAACATCACAGAAATCTGGAACCTACTGTCACTTGCATCATGGTAAACAGAATTGACACTAAATAAACAGAAATGTGAGTTCAGTAAAGACAAAGCTGAGTTCTTTTAAATACAATTTTTTTTTTAGCAAAGATGGAATTTCTCCAGATAGAGAGAGTTTGAAAGGAATTAATAGTGCCAATATTCCTCAAACATATCAGAAATATTCATTTTTCTAAGCATGAAAATGTGGGATGATATATCCCAAATCTTTGAACAGTCAGATGTATCACATAGTATAAAAAAGACAAACATTAAAAATTGGAAACATTGGTTTTTTGTTCTACTAACATCATCTGTTATTTTACAGGGTATATTTCCGCTTTGAAGCTGCATGGGATAGTTCTCTTCACAACTCCCCTTTACTAAACCGAGTGACCACATCAGGGGAGAGAATCTACATGACCCTGTCAGCTTATCTGGAGGTACATTTCAAAGAAGTGTTTCTCTATATTTATTTATAATGTAGTTATAACCATCTATTGCACTAACATTGTAACTCGTCTTAGTATGTAGCTATGACCATCAGTTGCACTAACATTTGTACTGCTATTAGTATGGAACTAAAACCATCAATTGATCTTACATTGTTGTCATCATTTATTTTAATGTTATGAAATCTCAGGCTCATATTAGCATGTAGCTATAACCATTGATTCGTATTACATTACAACTCATTAGTATGTAGCTGTTACCTTCAAATATTCTAATGTTATGAAATCTCTGGCTCATATTAGCATGTAGCTACAACCATTGATTGGTATTACATTGTGACCCATTAGTATGTAGCTGTTACCTTCAGTTATTCTAATGTTATGAATCTCATGCTCATATTTGCATGTAGCTATAACCATTGATTGGTATTACATTGCAACTCATTAGTATGTAGCTGTTACCTTCAAGTAGCCTAATATTATGAAATCTCAGGCTCATATTAGCATGTAGCTACAACCATTGATTCATATTACATTGTGACCCATTAGTATGTAGCTGTTACCTTCAGTTATTCTAATGTAATGAAATCTCAAGCATGTATCTATAGACATGGGTTGGTATTACATTGTGACCCATTAGTATGTAGTTGTTACCTGCAGTTATTCTAATGTTATGAAATCTCAGGCTCACATTAGCATGTAGCTATAGCCATTGATTGGTATTACATTGTGACTCATTAGTATGTAGCTGTTACCTTCAGTTCTACTAATGTTATGAAATCTCATGCTTATATTAGCATGCAGCTATAACCATCAATTACACTATATGCTAGTGTTTGGCTGTAACCATCATTTACTGTAAGAGTCAAAATTTCTTTGAGAGTAAACAATACTATCCCACAGAATTCTTGTGTTACATTGGGTCCAAAGAAATGAAAACTCGTACAGTAACAAAAGAAATATCACCTTGGTTTTGATGTTTTTCTTTTTTTTGCATATATTAGATTTGATATGTGTTAAAATGAGTTTTATAATATTTTATATCGTGAGCTGCATTCTTCAGTTTCATCCTGTAGTTTTCAACATGAAGTCAATTTCATACTGTGGTTTTCAAGATGCTATTTTCATACAATGGTTTTCAACATGTCATTTCATACTGTAGTTTTCAACATACAGTCAGACTCATACTGTGGTTTTCAACAAGCTAGGCATAATTTATTTTATATGATTTTTATCATATGACATCATGATGCCAATAAAGGTACAGATGTGATAAAATCTGTTTACATGTTTTTATTAGGTTGAAAACTGTGCCCAGCCTGCCTGTATAACCAGAGATCTTTGTATGGTGATCCATTCCCGAGATACTAGAATATCAGCATCCAAGTATGTAATGTCATAAACCAAAATGAGCAATTTTGAAAATGGACTTATAAAGTTTGTTTTCTGTACAACATTGTCATGCATTTCTTCTATTCTTCCTTTACTATGGTAAGATATTGAGATGAGATATATCTGGTATATAACATGATATATATCTAATATATAATATGATAATATATATATATAT
>QKMX01366523.1:3219-16901 GCA_003401595.1 Venustaconcha ellipsiformis | reverse complement strand
ACAGTACAAGAGTTATTCATCCCTGCCTTCATTATACTCAATACAATACACTTCTCCACTACACTGATTATGCTTTTACTAAACAACCAATGGTACCTGATGTAAGCTTGACACCAAAATGAATAAAAACCATGAAAATATTATGTTCTAATACATGGTTCCTTAGATAAAAATATAGTATGAGACAGGGCTTGTAACGAGAGAAAATGCAGTTGTACACATTGTCCTTGATTTCTTTGTGAGACTGATGTTTACTGTGAAATGTTTTTTGGAATCTAGGTGTCATAATTTTCCATTTCAGCAAGCTGTCATACATCTTTTTGATATGGCAAGCAGCATGAATGTCAACACTTTACAATTTTCGTCTGGTCAGACATTGTTACATGTGCTCCATATTTTCAAGACTGTACATCTTTGGTAATGCATTGTCATTGTTCCTATTTTAATGTTGTTTTCTTTACATTCCAGGTCAAAACTATCAAGAATAAAACAAGTCAATATCTGATGCACATTCTGGATTGGAAATTTACACAATTTGCATTAATTCATCATTGTGAAGAGCCAAGGGAAAAGATTCATAATTCCAGAGGTGTACACCAAAGAACCATATATTCAACTTTGCATGCCCATTAGTTGATTATAGTAAGAACAAGTGAGAGTTATATTTTCATTTAAATAATTATATATAAAGTCATCATTTGTATGAATGAAATGGAAAGTGTGTATTTCCTTGTTCATGTAGGTGACCAGTCCATATCTACAAAAAGCTTAAGGTTAACATATAGGTCACCAATCCATATCAACAAAAGGTTTATGGTTAACATGTAAGTCACAAATTTTCTCTTCTTTTGGAATTGGCCTGAATGCTTAAGCTGCACTGCAATAAATAAAGTTATGAGATTAATTTTGCATTTGTTAAGCATTTACAGTAAAAAAAATGCTTAACTGTTCTGCAGTTATAATTGCTTATCTTTGGTCAAAGAATTATTATTTTTACTAACGTCAAGCAGTTTTGACTTGATACCATCTTCAGATCTAAAGATTAAGAAAAATTGACTTGTTTAAGCATTGTTAGGAAAAGCAAATTTGTATTCAGATTTGTAAAATGGGGTTTTTTTTGATGCAGAAGTTCTGTTACAAACATTCTGCACCTAAATGTTCTGTTAATTGCAGTATTGCTTTGTTATGTAAATATACTGGTGTGAATGATTTTGTAGGGTTTTGTTTGGAAGCTTAGGTGTGTACATTTCTTTAAAATATGTATATTTTGAGACAAGCCTTGTATCCTATTTCTGACTGAAGTCATATATTAGTTATATCTGTATGCTGTATGTAAATTTGAAGTGTATATGGATTACCACTTGACATGATAAGTGAAAGTCCAGAAATGATATCTCTGGCATGGATTGTTTGCAATATTTCTAGGTCTTGGGGATTTTTTTTCCTTATGACCATTATACCTTGAACATACAAATAGGCAAGGTAGATTTAATAGTTTTCGTTTTGACTGATTCTTTGTCCAAGTTAAATCTGTTAGACGATTCGGTATGTAACTCATGGTATAGAACTTTGGTTGTAAATATAATTATTTGGAAATCAAGATAATTACATTTTAGGTGAACCCAAATGAGATGGATATATGTTAATGTAACCAACCTCTCCTAATCCATTGAAAATGGGCATTCAGTTTTTGAAAAAATAGATTTGCTGCAGAATGAATTTATTTTTTAAGTTTGTTATAAAGTGTTGTTGCTGTATCAGTATACCTTAAAATATCTAATTTCCATTTATTATGTAATGTTATATTATATCAGAAGACACATTTTTCATGAGTTAGCATGTATAGTTTAGAAAAAAATACTGTAACCTTGATGTAGCCATACAATAAAAGGGAAACAAATGTGACTTTATTGATAACTCATAAAGGAAATAACTTCTTAATAACTGATAAGAACTGTAAAACATTTGCAAAAAATAATTGCAGCTATTCTAGTCATGTGATAAAATTGTAATAAACATGAATAAAGTTATTAATGATGACATTTATAATTAATTCTCGTTAATTATATTGAGACATCTGAGTCTGAAGAATTGTATATTTTGGGGTTTATTATGTCCAGGGCTGTCTCAATTATATCCTGGATGAAACAGCATATTTTTTCAACACCCATCCCCCTCAGAAAAAATCCGCAAACTCAGCGAATTGGTGCCCTGGGCAGTTGCCTGTATTTGTCACCTCTTATGACAACTGTTTCTGCTGTGTTATCTACTTGTCATATTATATTTGTATATCATACAATATGTTGAGTCCTGTATTGTAATTTCTGTAGGGCAGTGCTGTTTGAGATTGTGAGACATGCTTTTCAATAATATCATAACACTCATTACCATTCCAACATACTTGTACTTGAAAGCATAAGTAAATTAACATGTTAGCCTATGTATGTGATATTTGGTTGTGCATAATAATGCTTAATATGATTGCCATACATGATTAATTTTTTTATTGGATGATTTTTAGCCTGATGATTCACCTATCCCAAGGGTCTGTTATCATGTGAATTGGACATAATATCCAGCTTTTACAACATTGTTGTTAAATACTCACATTGAAGCAGCCACATGTGAATTATTAACAGAGTGTAAAATAATTAACAAAATAATTTATGTCTGAACATGCATGATAAATGTAACTTTTCATGTGTATAATTCCTAAAACTAAATATTTATTACATAAAACTTAATGATAGATCATATTGAATATAACTTCATAAATAAACTTTGTTATGCCATAAGCCTGGATACAAAGAAACTCCTTTAAGACAAACTTTAGTAAGTACTTAAGTGTATTTCAAGAAATCTTTCCATAACATGAAATCCTGATGTGGGTTCCTATAATATAAGACAGATTATAGAAAACAACTTCAGTTACTAGTTTTTGCTTCAATGCAGCAAAACAAAAGTAATTTGAAGATTAAGGTGCTGTGTTTGCTATATCTTATTTTGTTGCTGTAAACCAAGGAATTTTTTTATGTTCTGTAAATGTTGAAAATTGCACACTTTTATCAAAGTGATATTTTTTAAATCTTTATAAATTCCATGTAAAGATGATACTCTGGACAATTAGATAGTCATATAAACTGTCATAGATGAAGATTTTCCAAAGTAAAAACAAATCTGAAACAAATATTTACTCTTTAAACATGGTAGCGGTCATTAGATGGGTCAGCATTTGATAACGGTATTAAAAAACTGGAGGTCAGGCTCCTGGCTAGAATATTACTTTTTTAAATTTTTCTATTTGATATTTGGATACCATGACTCACTGTACAGGATGATTGATTATATAGTATTATGACTTGTCATTAGAGACCACCTGTCTTGAGAGACCATATCAGCTTGACCAGAGTGGTCTTTCAATACAGGTTTTCCTGATTTAGTTTCTAACAGTGCATTAATTTTGTTGTTTGATAAAAGTTTATTGTGTTAACTGAGTTGGACTTGACAAGTTGCCCACAGAAGAGAACTTTTATTAAAAAGACGTAGGTTGATTTGCCTAATCATGAGTTAACAATTGTTTGTGAAATCCATGTTTTGTTTGATCCAGTGCACAAATTATTTTAATTTTGCCAAATATATTTTCATTAGTGGACAATAAATTGAAGCTCTAAACCCACTAAAGGAAAAAGTTTCAGCGTTTATTTTAATTAAGAAGCCAGTCGTGATGATTGACCATTGCTGTAAATACAAATTACTTTTATCTTGTGTTTTGCATTCATTTTTATGTTATTATTTGTTTTTAGTCCATAATTTGCTCTTTCAGTGTGTAATATGTGTCTGTCATAATTATGAGTCACATTAGAGAAACTTGTGCTGACTCTGCAAGTCATGCTGGACCTATCTTTAATTTATTGTGAATCAAGGCATTGCAGTCACTGAGTTGTCTAACTTATCAAGGCATTGCAAATTGTCACTGAGCTGTCTAACTTATCAAGGCAATGCAGTCACTGAGCTGGCTAACTTATCAAGGCATTGCAGTCACTGAGTTGTCTCACTTATCAAGGCATTGCAGTCACAGAGTTGTCTAACTTGTCAAGGCATTACAGATTGTCACTGAGTTGTCTAACTTATCAAGGCATTGCAGATTGTCACTGAGTTGTCTAACTTATAAAGGCATTGCATATTGTCACTGAGTTGTCTAACTTTGGGCAAACCTCAAGATGACCTATTTATGAAGAAGTATATCAATGTTCACTATTTTAGATTTACAAAAGTTACAGAAAATGGACATCAGATGAAGGTTGCTTGTTTCCAACAAATTTTAGATCAGTCACATTTATCTTGTAACTATCATTATGTTAGACTCAGTTTTCATCTGGTGAGGTTGTCAAATATAAGACTGAATTGTAATCTCAAAATAGTCTTTAATAAGATGTTGATTTTGTGTTTGGTGTAGTAAAACTGCAGGTAGTTATATAGACCTCACTATTGCTTAAATTTCAGCCCTACTCAGTTTTAAATTTGAAAATTCAGTTATTGGAATTTTAGAGCAAAAATATACCATTAGTTTAAATATTTAATGATTGGCAAGACTGTGCTTTGATTCACAACCTGTGGTTAGTCTGTACAGTTGTTTGGTTTGGCAGTGATTATAAGTAGCACTGATCCTTGCTGAGCTATGCTGATGTTTGAACCTTGTCGATCTTCACCCAGACCTGCCAACTCTAACAAGACTGCAGTAAGGCAGGTAATATTTTCCATCAGTTTGACCAATTTTCGGTAAGATGTACAGAACTACAGCTTTCTTCGTTATAATGCAGTCTGTAGCCACCGATTGCATTATGTACAGAACTGCATTTTATTGAGAACTGCTGTATTTTCTGAATTGTGATATATTGAGAAAAGCATTAACTACTGAACCAAGGTGGTTCCCGCAACCCATGTTATTATATATTGATATGATTTTGGTGATGGGGTCCATGGAGATGCCATGTTACATCCAGCCACATAATAACTAGGCTTTTTACAATGACGGAGAGTTGCAGCATGTTGCTATTGTTGACTTAAAAAGCATGCATTTAAAATGTTCAGAAGTGTGATCCGCAACTGATGCAGCAAAGGCAGACATTATGTTCAACTGAAAAGTTTGTGAAGTAAACTTATATTTTAATTAATTCCAGTACAGTTTCAGAAACTGCAGTTCCAAACACCATGGAGGCTCAAAAGACTTCCTGCTAGATCTCTCAGCTTGGTGTAATCTGGTGGGCAGGGGTCAATTTGACATTTTAACAACAATCATCTCTCATGTCATGACACATATTCAGTTTTACATGACATGATGGTTGATAAACATAATTGCCTTGTACATTTTTTTCCAAGAATGTGTATATTCATTGTTATGTTTCTGTGCCGATTGTGAAGAAACTTAAAAAGTTTATTGTCCCTTTTGTCTTCAGTTTGTTTTTGATTTTGGACACCATTTCTAGAAAATACTGTAAGCAACAGTTTCTTCATCTTGCATGTGTTTTGTTGCATCAGAATGTAGTCATTTTAAAGGGTTTGAAGTACTCCTATAAAGAGAGTTTGGTACCATGACCAACATCACTGTATATAATATAAAACATAGATGTGGATCATATTTGGACAAGACAGTATCCAAATTTTGCAGTAATGATCATATTTTTTTAATGTTTACTATTGTTCTATTAAGTGCATAATTTAAAGATCATTTTGGTAAGACTTAGTCAGATCATTGTGGTTGGCAGGTTTACTTCACCTTTGCTGACTTGTACACTGAAAAAGATAGGTATTAAATTGCTTTTCTGAAATGGAATATTGGTTGCATATGCTTTACAAATGTATTTCTTGATTTTGCATTTTTTCTGTGTATTGTAGTCTGAATTGATAGTTCCTTTTTGCTACCTCCCTTTACTGCAGGCAATAGGTAAAATTATTACTTTGTTTTCTTAAAACAAATAAAATTTCAAGCTGGCCGTTTTGTAAAACAAAATGAAGTAGAAAAATGTAGGGAAAACTTGGATTTGAAAATTTTAATTAAATTCCTGGGACATGTGTGAACTTTTATCACACCAGGATGCAAGGCCAAGTGAGTTGATGGTATAGCCCTGCATGCATTGTGTCTATACTGTCTATCAACAATTGCAGGTTTCGACTTGGGCATATGTAATCAAGATCTTAGATAAATTTAGATGAGTATAATTACATGGAAGATCTTTGCATTTTAATGAGGTTCTTTGCATCTGATTGGTTGAACTTGTTACCACTCTTAGGACATATTTCAGTATCAATATTGATCAGATTTTGGAATATAGTCTTTTATCATGAAGAGCTGAAATTAGTTTGATGATACAAGTAATACATATTAATACATAATACATATTAATACGGTAATATTGACGGATTGGCTCATGGTTTGTACAATGAATATTTTTTTTAATTTGTGGGGTTGCTTTGCAAGCTCAATAAATATTTTTAAAAGTGTGGTTTTACCCCTGAAAAGGCCTTGAACTAATAAAAAAACTACTTGTGTTTTGCAAAAAACTTGAATTTATAAACATTCATGTAGAATCAAATGTCACTTTTTAAATTAAGAATTCTTGTATTATCCAAATTTAATAAGAAATAATTCAAATTTGGTGGATCAAATGACACACAACACCAGTAGTTTAATAAATTATAAGATATGGAGAAAGTTTAATTTCCATAAGATGAAATATTCTTTCGAAAGTCCTTGACAGTTTCTTGAAAAGATATTGAAAAAGCTCCCTTGGACTGTGTGAACCAAATTGCTAAACTTGTTAGCACTCTCAAAATTGTATTTTTGGTCCATTTTTTTTATCAGACTTGGTTAACATGCTTATGTCATCAATGTGTCCTAGGAATTTTATGATGAGTATTGAGTGTACATGTAAATAAGGTGACCTTGCATCAGATTTGGTTAGTCTCTTACCATGTGAGAAGGTATTTCTGACTAAGTGTGATGATACATAGCAGATAGGCTAATATCACCAAGATTCTGGATGAGTTTTATTTTGAACAAGACCTAAGCATGTTAACGATGTCAGTATTGGGTCTACTGAGCTTTTTAACACTCTACAGGCACCCATATTTTTTGTAACAGATTTTAATAAGACTGGGTAAATAGGCTGATATCATCAAGAAATTGAATGAGGTTAATTATGAGTGAAATCCATGCATACTTATTGAGATGGTGCTGCAACTGATTGCTGAAATTATTACCACTCTTAGTTATTTCCTTGATTTGACTTTGATAAAATTTTGAAGTATAGGCTTATACCTTGAAGGTTTCAAAAGAGATCCATCATATTATTCAAATTATCTTGCATTTGATTGGCTTCCTGTCTAGAGATATTTCTGGTCCAGTTTTGATCAAACTTGTTAAATAGGCCTATACTGTCAACATATATCCACTGATGAGCGTGATGTGTCAATATTAATAAGGTGATCTATATCTCTGCCAGTGAGCTCCTCATAATAGGAGATTTACTTTTGCTGCAATCCAATTAAATCAATAGACAAATATCATCAAAATGCTGCAATCCAATTAAATCAATAGACAAATATCATCAAAATGTTGGACAAGTTTTATTATGAACAAGAATTTTAATTTGCATCAGATTGCATTGACTTGCTACCAATTGAAAGCAGTATTTTTTATTTTTGATCTGATTTGGATGAGTGTTGTTAACATGTTATCATCACAATATTGGTTGTGTTTGATTAGGAACAAACTCAATGTATGTGGTTATCTTTGTAACAGGTTGGTTGAGCTTGTTGCTACTCTGGAGATTGAATTTTGTTTTAATTTTGCTCAAACATCATAAATAAGCTTATATTATCACGGTCTACAAAAGGTCCTGTAATAAATCAGATCATGGAATATTAATGAGGTGATCTTGCAATTGATTGGCTGAGTTCTAGAGACTGTAGTTCTTATTGGAATTTCATAAAATTTGGTAAATAGGTATATTTTGCCAACATCTTAGAGGATTCAGATTATGAGAAAATATACATGTTAATTACGTCCTTTTCATTGGAAATAATTATCATTTTTAAGAAGGCAAAACTGGCATGATATAAATTTAGGGAGGATTTTTTATAGATAGTTTTTTTGTATAATACTACATTATCTTGCTTGGTGAAATTATCAACTGTTATGTAAGCATGGGGAGCAGTATTTGGACCACTTTGGCCTCTTTTTGAATGAAATGATAATTTTGCAAAAGTGTGAACTAATTAAGTAGTCAGGTTATTACATTATTTTGGCCAATTTTAATAATGTAAGCCAGCTAGTAATATATTTTAAAAATCTGCTTCATTGTAAAATTTAAAATGAAATGCAGTATAATTATAGTTATTAAAGATGAGATATGCTCAGTCAGCAAAACTGGAAGTGTGTAAATGGTTAATGATGCAATATTTTGCATCATAAATACTGTAATCAGGTTATTGTATCCTAAGTTGATGTGATGAGTTTCTAGCTATGTGGCTAATTTTATTAAATATAAAGACATTTTGGCAATGAAAAAATCTTGTGGTCTTCACAGATGGTATGAAGTATTTTTTTTTATAGATTCTTTTGTTACATAAAACAGTTTTGTCTGAAAAACTAAGGTTGCTTCAAAGCTTTATTGGAGTAAAAATGATCTGAAAATGTTTGTAAATATATCAATTTTCAATTATTTAACAATAGGGCTTGTTAGAATGTTGTAATATATGTCAAAGTGCTTGCCTAATTTGGGTTTGAGATTATTTATTTGTTTGTTATTTTACCTACTATAGAAGCTTTACAAATATAAAGTTTGTGCAATATTTGTTATGTTTGTATTTTTCATTTTTGTATCAAGCTAGAATCATATGCTACTTTTTTATTAAAAACTAATTGTATGCAAATGAGTTAGGTAAACTCCACTCTCAGTCCAACAATATGATTAAACAGAAGTAATAACATACCTACTTCTGCTTGATAGGAAAATATAGTTTGGCCTCTGATCAAAATCAAGTACAGTCACATGGTTTATAATGTCTTTTGCATGAAGCCTAGTGACTACTGCATAGATTGATTTCAGGCTGCCCTGATAATAACCATTTGTTGGACCAAAATAATTTTCCATGAATAATGACAATAATTCAATCAAGGCAAGAACAAAGGATAAGTATTTAAACTAATAATTTCATACTAACGAAAGGTTATCTCTGGCTAATGAATGGCATTGTTAGATATCTCTGGGATAATAAAAGGCTGTCTCTGTGCTAATGAATGGCATTGTCAGATATCTCTGGGATAATAAAAGGCTGTCTCTGTGCTAATGAATGGCATTGCCAGATACTTCTGGGCTGATGAATGGCATAGTCAGAGATCTCTGGGCTATTAACAGCTGTCTCTGTGCTTATGAATGGCATTGTCAGATTTCTCTGGGATAATAAAAGGCTGTCTCTGGGCTAATGAATGGCATTGTCAGATACCTCTGTGCTAAAGAATGGCATTATCAGATTTCTCTGGGATAATAAAAGGCTGTCTCTGGGCTATAGAATGGCATTGTCAGATATCTCTTGACTAATGAAAGGCTGTCTATAAGCTAATTAATGGCAATGTTAAATGTTTAAAAAAACAACCTTTCATCTTGAATTAAAAAGAAACAGTTATTCTTCCTCTGTATTGCAGATTCTTCACAATTTGTAGTTGCATTTATCAATTCTGTGTCTTTACCTCATTGATATTCCATATTTGTTTCTCATAATATGCAGGCAGATGACAGTCAGTACCGTTCATTTATCTGTGATTTAAAAGTATGTGATGTAAAGGATTCAGGAAATGACTTTATGTATTGCAACAGACTTTGATTAGTGACATAAGAGGCTGAAAACATAATTGACAATTCCAGTTAATAAAGTTTTCAGTGTTCAAAGATGACTGTGTTGTCTAATGCTAAAATATTTGTGCATTATGGATATTACCAACAATGCATTTTTCTGTACAGAGCCCATTCTGCAGGTATATCTAGGTAAGTGTTATTCACAGTAAATATAGTTTGAATTATAAATTTGTGCCCAAGTTCCATTGACAGTACAAAGCGCCAACCCTCATTTTGGTATATTTTTTTTTTCTGAGTTCATTCAATCTTGGGGCAGAAAGTACAAATGGTTGTTTTTGTTGAATTTGAACACTTCAGAGATAAAATCATAATATTTCCATGTATGAATTTGAGATATTACATTTTGTTTGCCTTTTTTAAAAAGTACCTAGTTACAGGCTTAAATAATAAAAGCTGATTGGACATTTTCCAGGAATATTTTTTTATTCTTGTAACATCAGTTTTAATTGTAACAAAATTGTGTTTTCTTTTCTTTAGTGCCATTGTTAAGAGGCAATCCTTGTAGGTATGAAATAAGTTTCTAAAGTTCTTTACCTGCTTTCTACCTGCCAGATACATGTTAATCTAGAATATGTGTTGGTTGTTAGTCACCACCAAGATGGAGACATTTTACCATCTTGAATGAGGAAAACAAAAATCTCCATGAAAAACTTAGACAAAGTTGAAAAATTGTCATGTTTGCAAAGTTTAGAAATTAGAATTCTCTGCAATGTGTTTACAACAAAACATTAAAGCAATGGCTGTACAGTAAAACCTGTCTTGAAAGTCTACATCTGTCCTTTCTCAGTGCACATCTTGATTAATTGTATAGTGTTATGACCAGTCAATTTGACATTGTGATAGCATTTGTCTTTCAAGACAGGTTCTACTGTATGTAGATTTTGATATATGTACATGTATAAATTTCCAAGCTTCAAATCTTTGTATTATGCTGTAATGAGATGCATATCAATTTTTACAAGTTTGTTATACTTGAATTTCATGGTAGTGAAAAAGGGGCAATTGGGATCTAAAGTTTCAGTGCAGGTCATTCAGTATTAGATAAAAAAGCTTGAGTCATATTTTGATGTCAAATACATTATTGTGAATACTGTATTAACTTCTTGATAACTAAGCCATCTAGTTAGATATCCTGAAAAGCTATAAGCCATTGAAGTGTTAGGCTGTGTTTCATGAAAAAAACCTCAACATAACAGTGCACTTGAGGTCAAGAAGCTACAATTTATATATTTTTAGAGTGAAATTCAGGAAATGCATGTGGTACAAATAACCTCAATCAACAGTGCTCTGAGGTGAGATTGTCTGTTAGCTTTTACCCTGTATAAAACAAACTGAATATTTGTTGAGGGGTTTTAATCACAATTTAAATATATTTCTTAACTGGTCTTCTGATGGTCTAAAGAAAATGGAAACAGATGGCCTAATACAAACATTTTAATTGCTTTATCCATACTTGAATGTTTTGTGAACTAAACAGTTGTCTGAAATTTACTGTTATCATCTGAACAATCAGTTTTTATGTAAGTTTCTTATTGAATTGTGTAGTAACCTACAAAGGGATCTTTACAAAATACCTATGATTGTAGTACTCGAACATATACAGGTAAAGAAAATTATGATAAAAGTTGTCAGCTTCAAATCCAATCGATTAAAAGAACTTGCTCAGAGGTTAAGCTTTCAGATAGTGGTTTAATAACTGAATGTGGTTTTAACCACTCAGTCCAGCCAATTGAGTCACTAGGTTCTGGGTAGGTAATGCATACAGTAAAAGTGTCATTTATTTGTAAGAAATTTTCTGCCATTGTATTTGCCAAGAATGCTATGTAATTTATATAACACAGTGATAGAACAAGGGTTAATTAAGACATGGGAACCATTATGTTCTTCATTTTATCTTAGAGTTTTCCGTTAACATTTGCAAGATACAATTACTGTGACAATTACAATTACTGTGACAAAAATACACTGAATTCAAAATTGGTTCAGTTTAGTTAGTTTTGACAATGTAATTTCTCATTTTTTCAGATTAGTATCATTCTAACAGTATTCAGAATCTTTTAGCGACAAAAATTACATTAATTACAGGGAATGATTATATTTTTAAAAGAATACACCGAGATTATAACATAATCAGCAACTGAGATCTTATTGTTAATTTGAAATAAGTTCTGTCAGGTGAACTGTAGTTGAACTACCATGCTCCAGTTCTTATAATTCAAGTTTAGTAATACTGTAGTAAACCACTAGTTTTCATATGCTATTTATTTTCATAGAGTTTGCAAGGGTAATCTATCTACAGCAGATCAGCGAAATTTTAAGATTACAGAATTGTTAAGATCGGGAGATTGCTTGATGTTAGTCAAAAAAACAGTACATTTTAGATCTACATGGTCAAAATATGGTTAGTAGTCATTATATACCATGATCATTATTAGATTGAATCACTACAAATAAATTTAGCATCAATTACACATACCATATATACTCATTTATAAGTCAAGTTCAGCTACAAACAAAGTTGACCATCACGTAATGCACCAGCAGATTAGAGTCTGTGTTTTGTTCTATAGATTACTCCTCACATCTAAATAGATCCATATCTGATAGTGCATTATTGCAGCTGCAGATCTGGGTCTTTGCAGTTGGACATTTCTTGTATGCAAGAATATATGGTAAGTAAAGTTTCATTATTACAAAACCCACCAATAGCAAGCAACCAGTATTGATTCAATTAATTTTTGCAGAGATTTAAAAAGACTTTTTTCAATCTGCTGTTATACATAGAGATCTGAGAGCAACCAAGTAGGGTTTATGTTCTGGTAACCTATGTTGTTACCATAATTGCTATTTTTGTCAACTAATCAGATGAAGTCTAATATCTTTGTGTTCAGAGACAGAGCACTGGATGAAGAGCATGAATATGTAACAGAGCGATTTAATTCACTTTCAGATTTTTGAAAGCTGCATTTGCATTGGTTAATTCAAAGGTCACCAGAACATGACCCCTAAGCGGTCATCATCAGATCATCATGCAGGAGATCCGATTTTAATCAAATTGAGACCTTATTTCTCATATCCATGAAATGTTTATATTCGATATACTGTGAATTATGTTTAGTTTTATGCTTTCCATAAACACTGATCAATACTTTTAATAATGCCAACTATAGTATACGTGCTTTAAAATGATTCTGAGTCAATTGATGAAAGCGTGGAGGACATGTCAATCTACATAGTTAATTTAAATCACACATGAGATGTAATCTGTAAATCTATATTAATGTTTACAATTCAACCTGTGTGTTATGTGAACTGTTTAGATATAGTGTTCACTCAAACCAGCTGTGTTTTGGTCAGAACTGCTATAGTGTCCAGTTGCCTAGCTAAGAGAAGTCGCTACATTGCTCTTGTTGCCACTGTATTGTTGTGATACTTTAATTATTGTAAGCCTCAAACATGTTACACCATGCAGTGAATTAAAGAAATTGAGACATTTTTCTGGTCTTTTTCAAATTTTGTTTGTTTTTTTAAGTTCAAAAGTGTCATTATGGCACAGGTTTACAAGCACAGTTGAGTTTCTGTCAACATGGATAGTAGACAGATTGGTCAGGTAAACAATGTCAACATGGATATTAGACAGGTTGGTCAGGTAAACAATGTCAACATGAATAGTAGACAGGTTGATCAGGTGAACAATGTCATCATTGATAGTAGGCATAGGATGATCTAGGTGAACAGTGTCAACATGGATAGTAGACATAGGAT
>QKMX01366513.1:7133-27005 GCA_003401595.1 Venustaconcha ellipsiformis | reverse complement strand
CGTTATTGAAATCGGTAGGGGTGTACAAACCAACGGGGATATATTTTTCGGACTATAGCTGATTTTGACAGTCCATGATTCCATTGCATTCCAGTCACCTGAATTATAGGTCAATGGAACTTGAAACACTTTTATCCCCAACTTTTAAGTTTATCAGTAACATCTTTCTTTGAACTTTTAATTGAAAAAATTTCAAGGTAAAGTTTAATGGTTTTGTTTTTTTTGGTTTAGTGTTTTGCTTTTCTACATCATAGCAACACCATTTATTATTTAATACCAAGGCAGTTGGAGTAAAGCGTTTTGTCCAAGGGCATATGACTTAGCTAATGTGATGGTTCTATTCAGACAAGCACTCTTAACATGGCTTGGCTTATTGATCTATTGAACCAATAATCCATCAGATTTGGTTTCTGTTATTATAAAATTTTGTGCTTTTTAGAAATAGTTTAAAACACTATTATTTTATCTCAAATTTTTATACTCTCTATTATTCATCCACCATCAGCAATCCATACAAATTATAATTACCATATGTACTTGTGTATAAGCCTATTCACATATAAGCAAGACCCCCAAGCTGAATCTGTAAAAACATCAAAAAGTGCATAGTCCTCACATAAGCCATCCATAAGGCCATGACGACATTACAAGATGCACACACTAAGTTCTAACAGCATTTATTTAGGCAAACCACATTCCTGAATTAGAATATTATCTTTAAGCCTAAAGAAAATTAATGTATGAACATTAATTTTTTTGTTAAAATATTTTTGAATTGCAATATTTTGAATGTGCGTGTTTTTCAATGTTGGATAATAAACATCAGAAATTATTTAATTTTTTTTCTTCCAAGTCTTTTGGTAGTTTCTGTGATATCTTTGTTCACTGCCTGAGACAGACACTTTGCTGGTTCATAAAACATGAACACCAGCTGGCAGATGCGACTAATTTGGATGAATCTGCTAACTTGTATTTGTAATCTTTCACCATTTGCATAGCATGCAGATGAAGTACAGTTCTTGTGACAATATCTTCATTTCATTGACGTTTTCAAAAACAATCTCTTGAGTTCTTCAATTCATGAAATGAAGCAATCACAGTCTGATTACCTTCTTTGTTCTTTGCATTTCTTCTATTCATGCTAAACAACTAAACAGTACAGATAATAAACAGTGATTGTGGGAGCTTAATTTATTTGATGCTTCAAGTGTGCTTTTAACATTATCCAGGTGGCTACCTTTTACTTCCAAACACACCTGCCAAAGAAATGTCACAAATTTTATTATTAACAATTAATCAGGCAGACTTATACATTGCTACATGCCTGTTATTTATCAATCCTAGGTGTGCATACAACACAAACCCCAATGAAGCCTCATATTCTATACTAGCTTTAAGACTAACCACCATACATGTGTTTCTACTCTTGATTCCAAAATGTTTCTGTCAGAAATACCTTCAAACTCATAATTCCTAAATCTAGTTTGTTTTCATATTTTATTAAAGCTACACTAAAGCTGGCATGTAGTTGTAAGATACTATAGATTTTAATTATCACTGATTAGCCATGGGTTAAACATTTGATTGAGAGATTACTAATTTGTCAGTACTTTGATTGTGAGATTACTAATATAGCATTACTTTTGGAAAATAAACCTATAGTCATGGCTCTAATACATATTTGGCTGCATTTTCTTTATTAAATAATTTGTTCACAGTCTTCTAGAGTAAGTTTTGAGAAGTAGTTTTTAATTTAACATGTTCTTCAATGCTAGTTGCAGTACAGTCAAGCCTGTAGTGTTTAACATAAAGACCTGCTGTGGTTTTTTTTTTTTTTTATAGATTTGCTCAAGATTTCCTGGACAGTTCAAGAAATTTCCATTGGTTTTTAGTAGATACTTGCCAGTTTTTATTCCTACATTTGCTGCAGTAGAGGCTGTTGGTCTGGTCAATTTCAGGAAAGAGAAACAAGAACAGAAAGGTTGAGTAAAAGTGTACATGTATATGCTAGATCTGAAAAATATGATTCCTCAAAATCAATGGGAAAAATTAGTCCTTATGGTAATAAATGTACATATAGTATTTAGTTTGTTGTTGTGTGATGGAGGCATTTATGTGCCAGGCCCAGGCCTTTTAGTCTGAATGTGAAACAGATGAACATGGTTTGATTACTGACAGTATACAATATTTTGCCATCACTTGCCTTTACAATAATAATTATATTGCAGAACTTGTAATATGAACATTCTTGGTTGGTACTAGAATTTAACATTTAGTTGCCAAATTTGCTATAATAAATACTAACTCATTTGATTTTCAAGTGTACCTGAAAAGGACTGCACTATGGAAATTTCTTTTATTGCATCTGGCTTCCGTACAGCTTTAGTTGTAATCATCTGTTGACTTGCATTTTTTTGGCATACTTATGGTCTCTCTTTCTAAAAGATTTTCTTTTTATGAATAAAACGTTTTTATTAATTTTGCTTTTCAGCTCATTCCTTTGCTAAAACATAAAGTATCTGGCATCATTTAGCACAATCTCAAAATACATTACACTAGCAAATATTACCTACTTTGTGGTAATCTTCTGAAGAAAACAGCACAAGCTCATAATTTTCAAACAAAAAATTTGTTGATTTTATTGAAATAAATTGCTACCTGGATGATTTAATTGCTATTGGTAATTGTAGTAATAGCTAGTGCAAACACGGGCCACTATAATTTTTTATCTTGTCTTGCATTTTCAGTTGAAAATGATGCTAGTAGAATTCAGGCCATAATCTTAGAGGCAGACCAGCTGTATGCACAAGATGAAGTCTTCAGACTATATGATTTCCTTGTTCAATATAAAGACATGGCTAATGATGAAATTCTCTGGAGACTGGCCAGAGCTACGGTTGACAAAGGAAAGCATTCTGAGGATTCCAACGTTAAGAAAATGTGCATGTACGAGGCATTTGAATATATAAAGCAAGCCCTAGCTTTAAATTCCGATAATTTTGCTTGTCATAAGGTATATTAACTATTTTGCATTAATATTTTGACGAATTTAAGAAATTATAAATTGCTTTTAGATTTCATATTTGTATTGTTGTTTTTGATATTCTTCAGTTTACTGTATTTGCTGGCCTATAAGTTCTTACATTTTGAAAATCAGAGCTTCATATTATTTTATGAATTGACTTACATATTGATTATGTCATTCAGTTCTCTTTTTTGTATGTCATTTAGTTTTTCATATTTAAAAATATTCTCCAAAAGTGTGTGTAAAAATAATTGTCATTTTGGGGAAGAGACTGTGTGAAAAAATATGGGACCCAACAGTGAGAAAGATTTTAGATCATCAATACTAAATTCACTGACATCAGTTGTAATTGCACTAAAGCAGCATGAACTAATAATAGATGTTGCTTAAATTTGATTACGTATATGTGCATTAGAATAGACAAGTTCGAAAATGATCAACCATGACAAAGACAGGTATTCAATCACATTTTCTTTCTTGTGCCTCATGATAAAAAAAATGTTCCCCGATATGAGAGAGAGAGAGGTTTCAGGATGATTGTAATATGTATTGTTTAGTTACCTGATGATCTTACTCATGTACAATGGCATTACCATGTTTCATTACCAATTAATATCACTGAATAAACAAGTTTTTCAATGTTTAGCAACAATATCCATTGTCACAAGAACCTTAGTATTATTTATATGTTAATTAAATATGCTACAGCTGTGATCAGGTCATTCCAGCTAACACCTGTTTGAGAGGAAGATTTGGCAGACAGGTTCAAATTAGTGAAGCTGTCAGTAGGAAAATGAGGCTACCCATAGAGTGATGTGAATATGGTGCCATGTGATTCCTGGAATGCCAGGTGCTAATTCTTGAAAGTTTCTCAGTCAGTGACACCTTTAGTACCCGCTGACGGAACTTTCAGAGTAAGTTAAATTAACAGGTAGCATGTGCAAAGATCAAAACTAAATGTTGCTGAACTTCAGGAAGTTTACATGCAGTTACTCATAAAGGGTATTTCTTGAAAATGGGGAGATTGTTTTACTCACAAACAAAATTACATAGTATGCTAACCTAATGGATATAATTATAGTGAATATTTAAACTTTGAAACGGAAGGAGTATTGTAGGTATTTTAATAGTTTCCATTTACTATTAAATTTATTACTGTTTTCTCTCTTTGACAAAAGTTTTAGCTTAGCAGGGGCAGTAAGGTCCAAAATAGCATGAAGAAAGGCTGAAATCTCTCATCGTGCATATTTTATTTTGATCATGAAGTGCAAGAAGAAAAATGTGATGGAATACATATGCCTCTATCTCTCTTCAAAACAAAACTCTGGAAAAAGCATTTTAGCATCAATTTTCTGATAATCTGATGCAATTTTCTGATAATCTGAAATAGAATACAGTGATACTGTTAGTATTCAGGAAACCGAAAGTTGCAAAAGTTTCATTCCACAGAGCATTGCGAATTTTATCCTATCTGTAACTCAGTAAATCTTAAGGTCATAATCATTAAATTTAGCTAAAAGTGCCTAATTCATTTAAAATATTTCACATGAAATGAATTAGGTACTTATACCTAGATTTAATGATGCTGACCTGAAAATTTACTGCGTCGCAGGTAGGATAACATTTGTGATGCTGTGTGGAATAAAATAATATTGAAAAAGATGAATCGGTGTATTGATCTGGTTTTGTCTTATACTCCGCCTTGACTTGTATATGGATGAATGATGGAAAATTGAAAACTTTACAAATTCCACTAATACTGCACATCGATTTATAGGCTAGCAAATATGGTAACATGTTTATCCTTTACCTTGCATTAGCACTTCTGGATGTTGCTGCCACATTACAGTGGAAGCGCATTTCATTGTCTCAGAGTAATTGACCTATAAGCAAATTTGGATGCCTGTACACCATCTGTATACAAATGCATTATAATGCCTGCTGTAAAGATTGGTGCTTTTGAGCTGTTTTCATAATGCCACATTCAGGGAAATACCACTATTAGAAACTATAGGCAAATGACCATAACACACATTCATTGTGGTTGCTAGTTAAGATTTAGTCATAGTGTGCTATATTAAGTAACTGAGTAATATTCTTGACTATTCTAAATGGAGGCCATGGATTCATTTCACCACATTCGTGAGTTTGGATGATTAGATTTATGACTATAAAGGCTTACATTAAGTCAGATATATGCTCTGATATTGATGTATGAAGCACTGATTTTTGAAAATGTATCAGGTGATTTAGTGATACAGACATTGACAACAATCTGGTAGATTTAGAGGCTGGTCATTTATGGACAGTTTCATTGACTTGATGGTGAATGAATGATCTCAGGATATTAAATCATTTACAGATTCTTTGGTGAAAAATAATTATACAGCCATAAAGATCAGATTTTACTTTTAAACCTAACTATGGATAACATATGTACAAAATGAACTAAATGGTTAAAATTTGTCGAACTTAGCATAGATTACACTGCTGTAAATTTTACAGGCATTACAGGTAATAAGAGTTCCATTTATAGCACACTGCACTCTGTGGCTTAGCAACAGCCATAACAGTAACAAATACTGTGTTGTAAAGGGTTATCTCAGATTAATCATAGAGAATTTGATCATGGAATTAGATCATATGCTACTGTTACTTCTTTTACTACTATTACTACTGCTGTTATTGCTGATACTACTACTACTGCAGCTGCTGCTACTATTACTGTTACTACTATTACTACTACTGCTACTGCTGCTGCAGCTACTGCTAATTTTGCTGATTCTACTGCTGCTGCTACTGTTACTACTACAAGTAATACTACTACAGCTACTGCTATTATCACTGATACTAGTACTGCTGCTACTACTACTATTACTGCTGTTGGTGAAGATGATGATGAAGAAGATGATGATAAATATGCTTTACATAACCTGTCATTAGTTCTATACATGTCTATTTTTAAGGAACACATTTTCTAAATATTTTGTCATTGTTTCCACTATAGTGGTATGCCATCTTGTTGGACTACACTGGGGAATATGAGGGCACAAAAAAGCGGATAGCCAATTCATTTTTAGTCAGAAAGCATTTTGTGGTAAGTCCTTCAACGCATGAATATTTTTTGTTTGTAATTTTTAAAATAGGATGTTTAAGAAGACTTGTGACTGTAGCTGCCTTGGTGCAAACACTTTGGTGTCTGTTTGCATGTCCATACATCGATCTTTATGTGTGTCACACCCTAGATTAACATCATTGTTAAAGTTTTTTGTATTAGGTGATGAGTAGTATTGTCAATTGTTTAAGTACATTTGGTACAGTGTCATGTTACATAGTATGTTGATACATCGTATGATCTAGTTATTGGGACAGGGATGTCTTTCAGATTGCATGATTATCCAGTTATAAACCTTGATGACAATTCCAACTGAAAATTTGATTATTCATTTATCCAGGAATTAAAATTGGATTTCTTGCCAATTATGTGAAAATGAAAGCCAAATTTTCAGATTTATTTTTAATTGTATGTACACACCCCATTTTATTGATTTTGCATGATGGTAAGCATGCATATTTCATAAAAAAGCTGGTCAGCTTGCTGAGCTTTTTCTTTTGACTTTTAATTACTTGGTTGTGCAGCTTGATATTTTTGTTGCCTTAGGTTATAGAGCAATATATTTTTCTTTGTCGGACTTTACCTTAAGCTCAGGAGCACACTATATATGCAGGTCATGTCCAGCTTCTTGTATTGTTATAAAGGGAGACAGCATGTATTTTATTTTTTCAGGACAATTTGTTTGTGTAACATTTCCTATAGATGTTATGAAGTTTGTTATAATCCAGCAAAAACCTGCAGACATCAGTAATTAAATGTATTGTTTGTCTATGTAACATTAAATTGTCCTCTTCTTTCATCAGCCACATGATTTTACTGATTTATATGAAAATATTTAAATCTTATATTGATAATCTTTTGCATATTAGGTTAAGTAAGATTTTAATAATTTTATGTCCTTTCTATTTCTTACAGAAAGCCATTAAGTTGAATCCCAAAGATGCCACATCCTTACATTCTCTTGGTTACTGGTAGGTATAAACAGCATGTGGTGGTCATTAATTCATGAACAGAATATGTGAAATAGTGATTCAGGGGTTTGCTATTGTACAGGTCACGGTCTTAGAGCTTAAGTTTCATATGTTTGCATTGTACCCTTCATCTAGTACAACTGACAGTTTATACCATGATAAACTATAATGATTTTGATTTCTACTAATTTTATTGATTTTTTTTTCATTTTATTTTAATACATTTTTTACACTTCATTCAGCATATGAAAACAAGTTTTTAGGTTCCTTGTACATAGCTATCTATAGAATAGGTGAATCTCCCGCATGGGAATAATAACCACGTCATCATTAAACAAGTAATTCTACCAATGGTAGCCTATGTAAGGTTTAAACATTCTTTGCATTTTCAGAGTGGATGGTCAGTATTCAAAGCAAAGCTATAAAGTTCTTTTAGACATCAAAATGACTAAGATTTTAATGCATTGATGGACTAATTAATTTGGCAGATTCATCACTGTGCAGACTCATGAGTAATTTATTTTTTATTTTTTTCAAATACATTACCCTATCATAATATCTTAGGAGAACTGCTACAACAATGCAAATCCAGCAGTCACAGGCTAAAATGTTTTTAACTCAAAAGCTAAAAGTTATCTGCCCACCTAGATGGCAGTAGACAGGAGTGATCTCCCTTGATATAAGGACTGGTGACAGATGCCATAAATACTGATTTACTTCCACTCATGCAGAGTAGCATGCTGTCTACAGAGATTCTTCACAATCTACATACAAGTATTCTGGAAGTTTCTACCTTAAAACAAGTTGCAGGAGTGTTATGTTTGCAGGAAAGTATACTCCATCTATAATTTCTAACTTTTTTCTTTTCTTGATGACAAAATTATTTTAGTATCATCACATTGACATCCTCACAAACTTGTGCAGATTTGGTGTGTGATATAGAAAATTCATAATATTATAGTATAATTTCCATTATGTTCAGTTTCTATACTAATCTTGCCTAAATTCATAGTTGTACATGGCAACTTACCGATTTACCTCAGTATGCCGTCATTTGGCCATTCCTACAAGCAACATTGTCTTACAAAATGATATTATAGTGTCCACTATGTAAGTATCAGTAGTGATGCATCAGTTCAATTTTGTCTGCAAATATTGTTTTTCTATTGAAACTCAATTATATTGCTGTATAATATACCACAGTCAGATACATACAGGTACGTTTCTCTACCCTTTCTTCTGAGCATCCAATCAGTCATTAATATAAGCAATGCTTCTGTGATTTTGCCTGTGTAAGCAGTCTATTGGCCTTTCCTAACAGATATGGATTCACTGTGTTTTGATTCCTTTGCCACAAAAAGGAAAAAATCGCTTAATGATCAGGTTGACTGCATGTATTAGTGGGCTTGCTGTCCCAAAGGAATCACCAAATAGAAGTTGAATGGCTACCTCATCCCATTGTTTTCACTCTAATAGGGCTCACTGGGATTGACCATTGGCAAATCTATAGTTGAAAAAGGGAATGCATAAACCCCCAACCCTTTCTCTCACCAGCCCCAGATCCGAAGACCTCTTCAATTCAACAATCTTTCCATGGATTGGAAACAGCTCGGATACACATGCTCACCTTCCAAACACCTGTTTTGGAGCATGATACAGAAGGGAATAAAATCAGATTGTCGCCTCATCTTGATTGATCCATTCGGGTGGAAAAAATCGTGGATCAGTGACCTCATCAATGTAGCAGTGGAAAATCTCCAAGAAATAGAGATATTTCCACATCTGCTCAAAAATCCAGAGTTGTTGAAACTACATGTCTGAATCATATTACAAACAGTTCTTTTATTAAGTGGTGGAGAGAATTGCACAAGATAGGTGTCCTTCCATTTTGAAATTGTACAAGGGAAATGGAGAATTTTACAAAATGGGTTGAGCATGAACACATGGTACCTCTGAATGCATCAGTATCTCAAATAAAATTTCCTACTATAACTGTTTGACGAGAAACAGTTAATATCTGTCACAATTCAAGTCTACCATTCCATAATATCTGACATGCCACATGGTCATAGAAGAGAGGAGGTTGGACAAAACAAAGACCTATCCAATCTGCTGTCAGATTTGAATTTGCACATCCAAAGCTTTGGATTTTTGCCCAAAATTAAGTCTGTCCTAGGTGATTACATAGCTGAATAATATACTGTTTGAATTGCTCTTGAGGTCTTAACTCATTAACCCCTCAAGATTTTTTGTCATTTTCGCCTGAAATACAAGTAGGAAACATGTTTTGGGGGCTGCTTCTGCATACATTAAAATAAATTGGCATCCAAGTGATTTCTGTTGGCCTGATGCCTAGTCATGTTAGAAATGCCATTTTTTTGCAGAATGGTAAAAGTTTGAGTCCTTTGTTTTTTTTTTTCTTCCTTATTGGACCCATCATGTTCATGTCCTGGCCACTTTTTACTTTTTTACTTGAAATCCCCAGCTTATCCTCCTTTTTGCAAAGGTTCACCTGTCTGTGTGCAGTTCAGACTGGTCTGCCATAGAATTGAGGTCAAAAAGTCTAAAATGGGGACACAATATCCAGTTCTGATGATGGGCTAATTTTTGGTATAAAAAAAAAAAGGTCTCAATACATTTTTCCCTCTCT
The DNA here is from genome assembly GCA_003401595.1 of Venustaconcha ellipsiformis. Lineage (NCBI taxonomy): Eukaryota > Metazoa > Mollusca > Bivalvia > Unionida > Unionidae > Venustaconcha > Venustaconcha ellipsiformis. The sequence goes on along the minus strand of QKMX01366513.1, from coordinate 17,244 downwards.
ATTTTGTAATATGAGTAGAAAGTCCAGTTTATTTGGTATGCTTGTAGAGCTAGCTCTGTCTACATTTCTGTAATACCACCCATTTTGGTGTATCTTAAATGTCCTTGACATTTCAGAGCTCAGAAGTAGGTTACTACCTCCTGATGCACAAATGTGGCACCAGGGGTTAATGAGTTAGCAAGGGTTTTGAAAATTTCTTAAAAATTGTCAGCGAATGGATAATTTTGTAATTTATGTGCAGTGTCAATGCACACATGATTAAATATGCAAGAAATATTCAGATTTGGTGACATCATCTAACTTCACCTATTAATTGATTCACCAACCATATTAGTTGACCTTTCACCTACTTGTACTAGCAATTGCAGGCAGAATAAATAAAATAATTACAGTTTGTACAAGATGAATGCTTTCTTTGACAAAAGCAAGCTCCAAACAATAGAGAATTAGATTTTTGTATTTAAATCCTTGTTGAATCAGGATACTTCATCTCAGGGTCATCTGCAGGACCCATTGTGAGCTCTGATGTGGCACTTGAAAAATAAATTGGTGCACCTAGGTAGGCCCTGCCTCTTCTTCCACCTCACAGAGAGAAAGCATGATGTATGTCATCACAGTCACTTTTGTCCTGGGTAAAATGGAATATGCACTTTTCATATTGTAAAATAACCCAGATCAATGAATTAACTACATTTCAGCTTATGAAGCTAAGGCAGTCACCACAAGCATTCAATTTGTGCAAAACCTGTCTAACTGACATTATCCATGCCATAGGATAAAGGATGGAGTTAATTGTCCGCAACTTATTTCAGAGATCTTTCATCCCAGAAGTCTCATCTCAACCTAGTAGGATCTATTGCCATTGTGCCAAAGGTTATCTTACCACGTAGTTCAACAGCTTCATAAAGACGTGGCTTTATGACTTATGTTGGAGGGAAAAATTTTTCCCTTTTAGATCCACTCCCTGACATATGGAGTCTATTCAATAGTCTGGTTATCTAAAAGCTGTCTCACATACCTTAAGATACCAGAGATGACCTCTCAGGGCTTTATATATACACTATCCAAGCCTCCCTTTAGTTACATCCATACAGAGACCATGCCTTCAGCCTCACTAGTAACTGAAGTAGTCACAGGATTTAGCTACAGTCTCTGTATTAAGGGGAGATTACTCCATCTAATTTCCACCTTGGTGGGCATATAACTTTTTAGCTAAATAGTTTTAGCATAGGACGGCTGGATTTGTGAGGTATTTGTAGTTCTTCTAAGGTATTATGATCAGGTAAGCATTATAGAATAGATATATTTTGCTAAGAAGAAATGATTTCTTTAAACCTATTCACAGACTAGGCTAATACAGGTAGTTGCATTAGGCCATAGAAGATGTGATTGGATTTATTTTAACATAGACGCACACACATTTGAAAATTAGTGAGCAGTTATTTTTTAACCATATAATTATTCCAGGATCATTTGTCAGTGAAAACAACTTTTTTACAACCTGATCCAAGTCACTTGACTCCAGTTACCTTGGTACTAATTGTGTTGCTATGCCTTAAATCACCAAACCAACCAAAGAACCTGATCCTCATATATAGACACACAGAAGAACAGATACAAATAGAGACTGATGGTTGATATGGAGTAATATTGGTGTAAAAGTTGTGTATTTCACACAGTAAATCATGACAGCAAGCCTTATTATTTTGTTTATTTGTTTATTTGTGTTTATTGTTATGACACTTTTTGCTGTTATTATTATAATAAGAATTACAACACAGCTCTGAAATATAGCTGTACAAAATCAGAAATAGTATGATAGGTTCATGTATATGCTGTTCTAATTTGTGAGTGTATATAATCATTTGTTCTGCATTCTATAAATCCCATCTATAATTAATAATTGGAAATTGCCATTAAATTTAAAAACTAGAAGTGATACATATTTTATATTATTGTACATTTAGCATGGATAATATTACAATGGGTTTTTCACTTGCTAAAAAGCAAATATTACCTTAACTCTTTGGGGAAAGCAATTTTCTTTAGCTGTAATTAAATTGGAAGGTGCTGTTATTGAAATGGCAGGTGGAAACCTGTGACAGAGTTCATGGTATTTTTGTGAGAGTGCTTGTAGAGAATTTTATGCTGATGCCTGACAGAATGGTACTGGTTGGGTCTGTAGGGATCTTTGAACATTTTCATATGCATGACAAATTACTTGTGTACTATTAGTTGGGTTTACAGAAGTCATTTGAACAGAAGTCTAGGAAGAGAAATCTGGAGGAGAGAGTGGCAGTTTTGAATGTGTACTGGATAGAATTGTATTCTTTTGTTGCTTATGTTGAATACTGAGGATTGTGTATGGTTTTTGTAGAAGTTCAGACAGTCATAATGGGCTTTAGCAGTAAGGTGGGCTTCTGCCAGGCTGTGGCACATTGAGAGTGGGCAGTGTATCTTGCAGAAATATGGGCATAAAATGACTAAATTGCCTCTGCCCAACACTTCTAGTGGTGTACCATATCTGACATGGTTGGGGATATTCCAGAATATTTTTATCAGTGTGACAAAAGAGTAATTCAGCTTTTGGGCTAATGCATATGAGTATTGCTTATTTGAATTGACTGGGCAGTTTTGATGACATGTTGGAATGCATTCTGTTGTTAGGGTTTTCTTATCAAGCATTTAAGATCCCCTGTTGATTTTTCTGCATAGTTTGATCAGCGAAAATGAGATACTCAAGCCTTGTTTTATCAAACTTTAATTCAAAACTGGAAGATGTTAACCAGCTGTTGAATTCTAATTCATGGGTAACAGTGGATAGAGAGATTTAACCAAACACTGTATCTGAATGTCATAGGATGATCTTGAATCATGTACTAATTCATTGCATGCATGTCTGATTGAGGAATAATAGATTTGTGTTTGGTTGAGCTTGATAAACCATTCTCAGTATTAAACTTTAATTTCCCATTTAACCTGTGCATTTTTTAAACTCAGAGTCTGTAAAAATTTTGATTAAAGAACGACATTCAACTTGAATATAATGATTGTTAGTAGCTCTGACTTTTTTCAAAGAGTTTTTATGGTATTCTTCAGCTTGTTCTTCAGCATGCTTCCTCAGATATGTCATTGCGCCCCTGGGAACTGCTTCAGCTTAAAATATGGCTAGCTTATGGGCCAAATCTGTAGGCTCTAGGTTTTGCATATCAGCTTCCAGGTATTTCTCTCACTATGGTGAAGTTCATATGATTTTGAGTTTGGTAGTAGCTATCTTTTATTCAATGAATTAAATATTTAGATTATTTATGAAAATTATTCATCCACATTTCTTTTCTCTGTAATTCCCTTTTTTTTTTAAAATAATGACAGTATGCACATATTCAACATTACACATATATCACTTTTTGCAAAGAAAGAATTCAATATTGAACATTCATTAAAATTTTTTATAATGTATTTTCATGATAAACTACACTTATTTTATTGAATAGCAAATAAAGTCTCATATTTTTATGAAATAGTGTTAAAGAACTAAAACTCAATTTGTATTGCTTTGATATCTACACAAAATAGCACATTGTGTTTCTTCATTAAATACTGTTATGCTTTATGAGACAATCAAGTACAGCATCAGGCAATATTATTTAAGACAAGATTAATGAACAACCTTGTCACTGCCATTTTCTTTTTTTAAATAAATTTTTTATGCTGTCTGAAAAAATGAATTAATGAATCTACCTGTGAAGTGTTCTAGCCTCACTGAGCATTTTTCTTGGTAGATTTTGAGTACCACTGCTCTGAGATCTTCCTCTTTATGGCATTTAAAGCATTTTGGTCCATGGTCATCCTTCAGTTCAAGTGACAACTGAACTGGTTGTTTTATTTATAATGCTTGAAAACTTGGCTTCTGATTTTTCTTTTTTTCATACATTATTATAAATATATTGTTTTTGTCTTGCTAATTTAGTTATTGCATTTTTTTAGCAAGTTGTAAGATTTTTTTTCTTCTTTTATTTTGATGGCATACAAAATATTTCACTTGGAGTGTTTGCCTATTGCTTTGAACATGAATTTATTTACAGAAGTGGTTACTTTTAGAAAAGTAGTTCTCACAGTTTATACAGAAATAAACACAACTTAAATGGATCAGGTGATTACATTCTGACCAATGGAAATCCTACACATGTTTACCAGCTAATGCTGTTGCAGTTATGTTTTAATAATTTACTATTCTTTAAACAATTTAAAAATACAATGCTACATTTCATCAGACTGAGTATAAACAAAGATTTTTCAGGCAGATTAATATTTTTTTTTTGACAAGCAAAATGAGCTCCTCCCTTAGAGTATTGGAGAGGCCCAATCTGGAATTAGGCCCCAGGCTTTGGGCTGTGCTATTTCCGAGCAATCACTTACAAAAAAACTCAAGGAAATGTGACTTGACAGCATCATCATAATGACTGTCCACCTTGAATTAAAGGCAAGCATCTTTTCTGTACAAAATTTCAACAGATCTATTTACCTTTGATTATGCTTTTTATTAATAATCAGAAGCCAGGAGATCTTAACCAAATTACCAAGTTCTCTTTCTACAATCATGTCCCATGATCCATAATTATATCAACTAGTGCCTCCCTTACATTTTTTAGAATACAAATCAGATGTCCAAAACTTATATTTTATTGTTCTCCAAATGGTATCAAAGATTTAACTGCATTGTAAAAGGTTGAATCTCCTTTCCTATACATGAATCTTAAATAGATATCGACATGAATAGTACAACAAATTTGCCAGATGAAACTCTGTCCTTTGATTTCACTAAATATCTCAAATTGTTTTCCCCACAGACTGAGATCTTAACATCTTTCTCATTATTTGCTTGTTAACAAAGAATTTTTCACAGAGAATTCAGTAAGAATTGGGGATTAAAATTTTAAATTTTCAAGTTATAATATCTATCACCTCAGTGGATTAAAAGATTAAAATTTCCAGTTACAAAATCTATTATCTCAGAGGAAGTTTTGAGAATTTTATTAGCTCTTATTTTTTTTAGAATAAAATTTTTTCAGTATGTTCAGTTTTAAGATTTACAAGTGATTTTGCATCTTTTCCAGCTTCTTTACCTCTGACAAAGTACACTTATATTGCCTAAGGTATTATCAGCATGATAATGTATAATTTCAGTGTACCAAGAAAGTTTGGAAACTTTAGAGAAATAGGACCCTGATAAACGTTTTTTAGTGTCATTAGTCATAAGCATTTGTTTTTGCAGGTGTTTTGTGTTTGCTGATATGCCCTGGTATCAAAAGAAGATTGCTTCAGCTCTTTTTGCAACACCACCTACTGCAACATATGAAGAGGTGAGTTCTAATTTCATTTTTCTTACCTAATTTTTGTGTTAAGAATTTACTTTTTTCACTTTTAATTCTATGAAACTAAGCAATGTGAATTTTTTCAAAAATCAATGTTCAGAAAGTATTGTGATGAAATATATTCATTTTCATTAATGGTTGGCTCAGTATTTTTAGAATTCATTGAAACATTTCATTATTATATTTCTATTTGGAGAAAAAACTCCATATCTTCTGGCCAGTTCTATCTTAGGCTAGACAATAGGCTTATTTCATTCTTGCATTGACTTTGTAAATATTAATTATATTTCTGGTTAAAGTTTTTTTCCATGAAGTCATAAGAGAGCTCAGTAACCCACTGACAAACGTTGTTCATACAGTCACAATACAATGGGTAAACTTGCTCTTTTGTCTCCAATCACCCCCATCCTCCCACTACCCCTCCCTCCAGATAAGGTCACCAATCACACACTCTTGGAAGAGTTCCTGTCCCAGTTTGGAGTAATCTAAGTAAGCATTGGTTTTTGACCCCTCCTCCCTCTGTCCCAAAGCAAGGTCAAGGGCATTTGAAAATCTAGATCAGGTGTTTTGTTAAACTTTTCCTTTATGGTCACAAATCCCAAACAGGGACAGATGACATAATTTTGTTGTGGAATCAGAAAATGCTGCTCTTTCTGCAAATACATTACCAAGTCATAATATCTTAAGAGAACTACTGATACTTCCCATATCCAGTCTTATTAAATAGGTGCATGTCTGCAGTGTGATATTGTAAGGTAAAGTTTTCCATAATAATCTAGTCTTAGCATTCACTTCATAGTTACATATACAATACTTTATTGATTTTATCTATTTTATGTGGTCATTAGGCCTTTCATACAGGCAGGGCCGTCATGAGGCAATACAGCTACCTTTGTTAAAATAGACATTTGGCACCCCTCTCCTCTGATCATTAAATTATTTGCTGATAAGAAAGCATGTAAGAAATGGATGCAAGTTAATACCATATAAAGGGATTTTTCATATAAATAAATTAAAGTTTTGTTTCATTTTAGTTCCCTTGTCTGATTTTGCACCCCTTTTCTTCCCTGATTTGGCACATCTCTGAAAACAGTTCCCTGTGCAATTGTGCTGCTTGCACATAGCATGCGCTGACCCTGTATACTGATAACATTGTCTCACAGTTGATATTATAGTGTCCACTTTGTGAGGACTAATTATGTCACTTCAGTGCATTTTTATATGTAGGTAGGTGGGGTCCATAACTACCGACCATATTATTTACTGAGCAGCAGTATAGTGAAAATAATACAAAATAATTAGTGCAATTATTTTTTGGGAGCTGGGATGTGTTTGAACAACATACCAGTCAGACATATAGCAATGCTGTCAGCTTATGTAAATTATATTTTTTTTCACATCATAATATTTATACATTTAATTGTGTCTGATAATAATATTTTTAAAATTAAATAAAAATTTAATAGCATGCTTCAAATTGATTTCTTGCAAATCATGTTTGTACATATCATTGATCATAGTAGGTGCACCTTGTGGTATAAGGAGATCGTCAGTTTGCACTCTTAGGTTTGACACCAAATCAATTGCTTGGGAGTGAGACAACAAAAAAAATTGCCTCAGTTACTATCTCACATATCTGAATTAAGGATCAGCTAATAGGTTCAATATCATATACCCTGACCCAACCATGAGAATGGGATGTCATGCCAACCTGTCCCATCATGACTGGACTCTGTCATATATCTTTATCATAGTGGGACATAACTACAATCTATTATACAGTATGAGTGACCAGATGAATAAGCTTTGTCCAGTTTCATGGATCTAGATTACATATGCAATATCAGTGATCAGTCTAACCCATAAAGTGCCGCTAGACATGCCATTTGTGATGCCCAGATTAGTGCTGCAGTATCCAAGAAATGTTTTTTCATTTTGTTATCAAGCCTTTGCCAGCTCAAAGGTAGCCTGTACTTAGTGACAGCTTGGAAGTCACCATGTCAAACTCGTGATGTTCTGAAAGTTAGTGAGCCAATGTCCTCGACATTCTTCTTCAGATATATCACAGGCAGCACAAGACACATAGTGGCTTCAATGCCATTATACAATGATGTTAAAACTTCCTTGCAAGTCCCCTCATCATTATTAAATATTACTTTATGCATGGAGACTATGCCTCAAGAGCTTCAACTGAAAAAGTTGTCCACATAATTTCACTTGAGTTCTCTCCCTACTTCCACTAGGACAACTCCCTTGTCTAACTTCAAGCATTAGTTGAGTATTGGTTACAAGAAGAATATACTTTCAGATTACTTTGAGACTTACTGAAATTCTTGCTTGCTTATAGCGTCAATTAAATGGCCCAATCACCATCTGACTTTTTTTCTCACAAAGACTCCTTCTCGTAAACTTTAGTCAGCAGCAATGGTGATGATAAATCCAATGAATTGGAAATCTTTTAATGAAACACAGCAGTTGATGTGCAACATAGAGTCTGTGAGCTCTAGTATTTATGGTGCTCATTAAGAGGTGGAAAAGTGTATCTTTTGTCATTCCAAATCCCACAGGACATTAGGTGGAGTCTGTTTCCAGAATGGCCAGTGTATTAAACAAAGCTGCCCAACTACTCTTATTAACAGCAGCTGTGAATTTACACCTGGAAGGAGATGCAGTACTTTCTACTTCTACCTTTCTTAAAACTATTACAAGACCAAACTATGCTCACTAGCTTTATTATCTAATTTCCTCTTTAATGTTCATATTGATGTAATCCAAAAACAAGCTAACAAGGGGTCCAATTTCCCTTCCTCGCAGTCTCAGCTGCAGTGGCGTGATTTTCAAGGAAAGCAACAAAAATATCACATGGATAATCCTAGGACACAAGCCTCTGGGAAGCAATCCTGCCAAATCTACAACGGTTTACCATTGAAAAATATGATTCTCCCAAACAAACGTGGACACAAGGTGGAGAGAGGGAGATTATTTTTACCAGCATTTATATCACTGAGAGCTTCTCTATTTCAAAATAAATCATTTTATCAACACCCTTATCACAGATCCAAGAAGGGTCAAAGCTCCATTTTTTTCTGCTGAATGGGACAAGATATGCCACAACAACATATGGACTCATTATCAGCGCATCTCTTCCTGTCTCAGCTACAACCATTGCACTTTTCACCCTGTCATTCTATTCATTTTCACCCCTTGTTTCAAGATGAAAGACACGTATTAAATGCCATCCAGGAGAAGACTGTGTAACCAGTGCAGACTTGGAAGATGTGAATCTTCACATCCACATTCTCGTGGCTTCCAGGAAGTTCCTGTGATTTGCCTACAAAGAAACCATTTACCAGTTCAGGGTACTCACATTTGGACTTGGTATCAGTCTCTTTTGTTTCACTTGATTGATGGACAGGTTAATGCCATGCAACAGCACCTACCAGGATTAGATTCATCAAAACATCAGGTAAAGTATATCATGTATCAAGACATCATATCTGTTGATACTTTCCTTCTTTACCTTATTTTTCTTCTTGACAAGGAAAAATTAAACATTATACCATCTCAACATTTTGTTCATCTGGGAATGGAGTTCAGTACTCAGTATACAGAGTACAGTCAAAACTTTCCTAATGGTCACCTAAGTTCAGCAGTCACATGGTCATAACAGCCACTCTAATTTCCCTTTGGCAAATTTCCAACATAAATTTCATGTAATCAATGGTCACCTGTTTTGCAATCAGTGGCCAGGTGTTACTTTACCAAGCAGATACAAGCAGTGGTTTCACCACCCTGCATTTAGCAGTCACTGGATCATATCAGCAATGACAGTTCCAAGTATGCAAATTAAACTTATTTTGTTTATGATGAGCAGTACATATATAAAGGTATCTTATGTCAATGTTTAAACATTTCTTATTTTGATTGTGCTTACCTTAATGCAGTAAAACCTGGTGTCAGACAAAGTTAGATTCATCAAACAGAGAGCAAATGTCAATGCAGTAGTTACATGATACAATAAAATCGTCATAGGTGCATGTTCTATTCTTGATGAATCTGACTTTCTCCATGTTGCTGCGACAGCAACAGGTTTCTGGTCATTGTTTTTGGAATAATATGTTGAAAATTATTTATCATTTTGTACTGTTAGAAACAGTTTGTGACTTTCATTTGCTATTTTCAGATTTTTTTCTACAACGTTGGCAAGGGATTTATTGTTGATATCATGTGACCATTGGTCCTCTGACTTCTTTTACATGTAGGTTGTAAGCTTTGTTTAGTCATGTGACTAAAACTGCAAATGGTGAGTAACAGGTCAAATTTCATTAATGCTTTAGTTTTGTCTCATCTGTCAGCAAAGTAAAGACATAATGACTATAATACTCAGACAATAAATCATTTTCCTATACTGGTTTCATGCAGGTATGACTTGATGTAACAGTTATGTTTGCTAGGACCACTGGTAAGTGGATACCCTATGCTACCACAAACACCATTGTGGTGATATCCTGTTATTTGATAGGCAATTGACTCTGACTCTTCATCCAACATGAATGTCAGAGTATCAAAAATGGGGTGGGAAAGGTCAGAGGAACATCAAACTAACAGTTATGGTGCTACTAACAATAGCCACATGGAGCTTCTTTTCTTTATCTGATCATCAAAGATTGCAAACAAATGCCAACTGTCTTTTGATATCTGTGAGTTTGAGCAACTGCTTAATCCATCAGTTGTTT
>QKMX01366497.1:7092-17610 GCA_003401595.1 Venustaconcha ellipsiformis | reverse complement strand
ATTTCGGGAGCCATGCCACGACCACATTATATCCGAATTCGCGTTATAACAGAGTGGGGTATTTGTACATTCTGGTTGGTAGCCATATGTCTTTTATCAGTGAGAAGTGACATAAAAAGTTGACAACAAGGGTTCAGAAACAAATTGCAGTGGGCATGGAAGAATATATTCAAAATTGACGAGTTAAGCATGTTAAAAAATGTTTGAATCCTGGAGATTCTTTAGGTTGACCTATGACTTCAGATTTTGCTTATCATTTTCTCTCACTTCAAATCATGGATTGGTCAGCAGGCCATTCAAATGTTTGTTATGTGATTGGTGTTTTGCTTGCAGCTGCAGTGATCAGTTGTACCTGATGGGTGTGGTAAATCCATTTAGGCATCAAATTTTGTCATTGTAAGAACTGTAATATGTTCCACTTGCAAGTGAAAAATTAAAAAGTATATTTCATAGGACCAATAAATATTTTAACAGAAGTAATATATGTTTGCAAGTTTTGTTTCGCATTTATTGAGGCAAGGGAAAAATTCTTATTTCATTTAACTTGTATTGATTCAGTCTTATCCTTTTCACCTCTTGCAGTTGGCTGACAAGCCTGGGTCTGGCAGCATACATCGACAACTTTCATGAGCAGGGTCTCTACAGCATCATGCAGCTTGATGACTTCACAATGGAGGTATGTGTGTTGGAATTTTAAGTACTCTTATTAAATAGCAACAGGTCTACATTTCATTGGAAGCATTTTTTTATAATGTAGCATGGACAAAATGATGGTTGCTAACATAACATTATGTTAATTTTTTGTTGCAAGCAGTTATCACAAATTCAGGGTGAGCTTAATGTGAAAGAAAAGGTAGACAGTATTGGAGGAAGAATGAATGCTAATTGTATATTATATTAGGTGCTGACCATCAAAAGCACCAGTAACAGGATAAGAGTCTACTGATTAATCTTTGCAAACTGCATAGAGCCAAATCTGCTGGCACATTATGCATTGCAGATCTTGGTCTGTGCAGTTCAATCCAACTCATAGGAAAGTATATATAGTGATAGGTCAGGTGCTTTTTTAGGCCATGACTATCGGCAGGAATTATTTCTCTTCAAGAGGATTTGGATACATAAATTGAAAGTTAAGAGTCGCATAATTTATGATATCTGCTCATATTACAAACACCTGACACTTGTTTTTTTTTGTCTCTTTCCATTTCAAGACGAAAAAAAGAGCACATCCTAGGTGTATCATAAAATGATTATAATGATGGCACCATCTGCATCATTAATGCATGCTCAGTTACTTGTCCATTCAGTATTCCACTTGTACAAAATGTAAAAACTGGCCACTTTGTTGTAAGAAGATATCTGTAACTCTGTTGATTTTTGCAGGATCTGCAGAAGATGAAGATCGGCAACAGCCATCGCACCAAGATCTGGAAATCTATCCTGGATTACAGGAATGCTGGAACGCTAACAGACACACAGTCCCAGGACTTGCAACGAACAACCAGCAGCACTTCCACAGTCAGCCTCAGCTCACAAAACAGCATTTCACAAAATAGCACATACTGCCCTGGTTATTACGAGGTCACACGATATACTTTCAAACATACCATCTCCTTTGAGAACGATTTTATCAAGAAATTAAAGCATGACTGAATGTTCAGACTGATATTTATCACTCTATATCATAATTATGATGACTTGTTTTTGCATGTGACTGCCTGAGAAATAACTGGTTTATATTTTTCACAGACTTGATATATGTACATATAAATATATGGAATTGTCATATGAACCTCAATTGATTTTCACCAACACATTGCCAAGACAGAGGTGCAAAGCACTATTTTCAATGGTTCATTATTGTCTCACCTGCGAAGTATGGGCGAAAACATGTATCTCACTTTTTTCTTTTTGCAACATTTGTCATTGTTTATCATAGGTATTGTCATTAACATTTTGCATGTAGCTAGTGTAAGCATAACCTTTATGGGCCATTTATCATGGAAGGCAACTGTTCTTCCCGTGCAAAGGATGCAGCATGCTTTATACAACAGTGACTTTGCTGGTGTATGGAACATTCCTCAGCCAAGCAGGTGAGACACATCATTCGATGTTATTCTGTGCATTTTAACATTTGTGTACTGTAAATTCTGGACCAGGATTTGCTGAAGTGATTATCCTTTGCAAGGTTACATTTCTAACATGCAGAGTATTTTTGCATATGCTCTCTGTGAGAGGCTGGCATGTGGCTCTATTTGGACCTCTCAAATCATGTTAATGTCATTATTGTAAAAAAAAAAAATAAATAAATTTTGTTTATCTTTCCATGTATTTGTCATGTCCCATTTGATGGCACTAAAGAGGCAAAACATGGTGATACCATGCTGGCTGTCACCATGACGTTGCTCATCGATTTCTCTAAAATATTTCTGTGAATGTGTTCATTTTGACAACAAACCAAGATGGATCATTGTGTTCAAGACTTGTGACCTTGAAAGGTCAATCCTATTTATGTGACATAGGTGTTCAAAACTCATTAGACATTAGGGCAGGGGACATTGTGATAATAGAAGTAAAATTATTATAGCATTCCAGTCCGATCCATAGGATTTATGGCACAGTGTTGTAGGAGAAGACCAGTTATAAATGATTAGAATTTCAAAACAGTCATTTTTCATTTATTTACATTGTAGCAGAGAGAGAGAGAGAGACAGCTATCACCACCTGTTTAATTTTTTTTTTTTAAATTTGGGATTTTTCATTTATTTCGGACATGTATATTATTCCGAATGATCTCCAACTTACTTTATTTTGCTGAAGAGAAACAAAGGTTTTCCTTCTTGGGATGATGTAAACAATATTATATTGGAGCAAGTCGGACAACATGTGGATTGGTGAATTTAAAGATGAAGTTTAACAAAAATTGCAAATATACCAAACAGAAGGGTTATTATTACTCATATTTGATTATCTCCTCACGTTTGTTTTACATGGCAGATTCCGTCCCAAGACAGACGTATTTTAAATTGTTTCAAATTTTAAAATCATTTAAACTTTGTTCTCATTTATAATAAATATTTATGAAGATGTTCCAAGAAGTACAACAATATTTAGATTTTTTATATATGCTGATTTATGCACATTTTTGTTTCCCACGAAATCTTTGGGTAATGTACAGATTTGTCCACTACAAAGATTTGTTGATGGTTTTGTTGGTTACTGATACTTGTTAAGTGCATTTTCCTTTTTTTTTGGTTGTTAAAATTAAAAATGTTTAAAAATTTAAATTATTTTTTTCAGTCATTTTATCAGGATCCATTTCTGTATATTCCAGCTTTTAATGTATGATTATTTCTGCAACATGACAGAATCATTTAATCTAAAACAACTGACGTGCTCTGTAATGTGGCAATAATAACTTGATATTTCTAATTTTGATGTGTGCATATGCAAAAAAGTTTTCATTTACAAAGCATTTACAGTAGTTGCTTGGTTGAAGAAAAAGTATTTTCTTTTTGTACAGAAAACTGTACCTATGTTACATCTCCTGACAGCTGCCTACATCGCTAATCATGGATAGTACTGTTTATTGTACTATATTGAACCATGGACAAAATACAAACAGCAAAGACCTGGATCTTGTCATAATACACCATGCTTTGCTTATCCTCTGTTGGATTATATAACATTTTAACCCCTATGTCATTAAAACCTTTTTCTATTGTCTCCATGGGTTAAAACAGAAGAACTTAGCCTGGTTCAACTGAAGATTCCATGGCATGAATTTAAATCTTGACTAGAAATGGGGGTGGCAGCTGAGCAGCATCTGTTTGTAAATATTGATACATTATAAGCACTCTATGACCCATTACAAAATGCAAAGAATTCAGATTTTTTTTTTTCACCTACATAATTGTGCACCAATGCCACACAGAAGAATAGATACAGACTTTGAGGGAATGCAGTTTATACAAAACATTTCTACCATATATTTAAAGGGTTTTCAGTGGGAAAAAAAATCTTTAATTTTATTTACTTGTTAAGGAGTTTTAACATTTACTGCAAGGGTTTTCTGTTATAATGTTTACATTTTTTTGAAAGGGTTTATCTACCTAAAATTTCTTCATCAAATTTTTAGAACTATTAATTAGCACATTATAGCCAGAATGTTCAGATGTGTCCTTTAAACCCCAATAGATGCTTACAATGACACACTCCCTCACTTTCCAGGTCGCATTTTTCAACATGGTGGAAGGGGTGAAGTAGCCCAGTTTTAGAGGTAGTGCAAATCTTGGGCCTTTTTCGTTCATTTTTACTGGAGTATATACAGCAATGCTTTCTTTATTAACTGAAACCATTGTAAGCAATGGAACTCCAAGAAAAATTATATGGGGTTTCTTTGTCTATGCAACAACATTGAGAATGGTGACACTATGTACTTGTACCCAGACAGTTGAACTGTTGAAAGAATAAAATTCATAGGTTGAGGACAGTAATCCAGCATTTAATTGCATGTTATTCTGTGATATTAGCCATGTAGCTGTTACCAATTTGGTTTCTATAATTCTTCAGAAGTTCACCATATACAGTTAATTTAATGGAAATCTTGCACTTGGTACTTGGAAGAACCTTACTGAATTTTTAAAAGTTGTCAATAAGAAATTTTTTAAAAAGTGAAGTCGACAGACTTACCTAAAAAAAAGAATCTATAATCAGATGTATATGATTGTGCTTGGGATTGCATTGAATGAAAAACGTTTACTATCTTTTTGTATACATTTTTTAAAAAAGCAAAATTTCTGTTACAAGTTTGTTATTGAAGATGGTATAACTGAGGTTGATGAGCTAATTTTTATGCAGACTTGTTTAACATGTACAGATATGCTTCCATATTTATTTAAATAGGGTGTGCCTCCTGTAACAGTTTGATGGCTTTCTGCTATTTACTAATTTATAGGGCCAATAAAAAAGTTTCATGAAGTATGTTGCTTGAGGGATTTGTGATGGACTAGTACCATGTATACAAGTTTGGAGTAATCATTAGAACATTACCCTGATGTGCTGGTACATTATACGAGGGTAGGTCAGGGTCCATGTTTGTAGTTGAATCTAACTTGTAAGCGAGTGTATATATATGGGGAAACTGGTTTTACCGTATTATATCTTAAATCCTGAAAAGTTTCAACAAAATACAGACTGCTCTAGTACATTTATGAACAAGCAGTTTCAAACTTTTTTGGGTATTGTTTTCAAGTGGAACAGCTCAGATTGTGTATATAATGTAATTGTTCTGTTTGAAGGTCAACTAGTGTCTATTTAGAGAGACTGCACAAGTTTGTATCATTTTGTATTGATGTTCCATTAACTAAACAATTGTAAAGTACAAAGGCAAGGAAAGTTATTCAACAAGTTCTCATTCAATTTTGGGGTAGTGGCTGCACAATTGGTAGAAAATTAGACTTGTAATACAAGTATCACAGGCTTGATGCACACCCAAGCTAATCCCCCTTGGAAAGGCATTTGCCTCCCTTTATCCCTGCACAACTTGGCCACTAAAAACAAATGAACTTGTCATCTTTTGTCAAGCAGTGATCATTGTACTTGTAATACCTATTGACTATGCCTATTTCTGTACGTACAGTATACAATTGTCCTTCACAACTGTTTGGCTTTTATTTCAGTATTGATGGCTTTGATAGCATGCAATTTTTTAAGGCAAATTTCCTATTTTTGCAGAACATGGACAGAAGTAATATAGTAGTGATGTGAAACAATATTATCAACTTCATTTAAATCCGCAGAATTACTTGGTAGATCAAAGTAATCTGCTCTTGCAATAGAGATATATGTAGCTGTCTATACATGTGTATGGTAATGTACTCTTGTTAAGTATTTAAAATGCACTTTTTATGCTTTATTATTTGATCACAGTATTCATTTTATTAGGCTGCTGTCCAAATCATTTGGAATCTTGTTTGCTGTGAGAGGAGTTCTTACTGACAGCAGATGAATATAAAGTACTTTCATATTTTAAAATGTTTGCAGTTTGTTTCAATACAAGATCACAAAAGAAAAATGTGGAGAAATTCAATGGGACAGTTCGAGTCTATTAAAGATTACAGGTTTAGATGCTTAAAAGAAATGAAAACAAATGGACATTTGTTGATTTTCAGTTATATTTAATTGATTGCCAAAGGCTCAGTAAGGTTCCACTCAGTGTTTTGAAAATGTTAATAGTAAAAATGACTAATTTGTTTATCTTTGCTTGAATAACATGCAGCAACTTTGTTTGGTCTTTTTTTTTTAAACTTTTAAGTGCAATAAAAGGTAGCACTCAGTATGTAGACAGCATCACTTTAGTGATGGGACATTTATGTGTAGTTTGAAATCCAATTTGAATGCACTATCAATAGGGATGGAATGTCTAGATCCATAATTAGAAATCCAATTGTGAATGAATTTGCAGTTTTCATTGGTAAAGTTATTTTAAGTTTGAATTTAAACTTTTTTTTGGCAGTAAAGATGCATACTCTTGCATATATGACTTCATGAGTCAGATTTTGGTAAATTTATTGAGAAAAGTTGCATTCAATAGCTCTGTACCGGACCATCAACATTATGTTAAGCTGACATTTTGTGCTATGTAAATATGTTTTATTACTGTGCTTTTTACTGAGAACAAGTTCAGTTTTATTTCGCCATCTTATTTTTTTTACAGTATAAATCAAATTTTTCTATACCAGATATATTCAAGAAAAAATGCCATTTAACTGTTGGGCAGTAAACCATTTATATAATGGTGTTGACAAAGGAAATTTTCAAGATCCTATAAGTGAAAGTTCACTTAGTTTTATTTCCATATATTTCTTTATAATGCATCAAAAAGAAAAAATGCATCAAAAAGAAAAAATTATGTCCAGTGTTTAAGTTAAGTTGTCAACAGCTGTTTCTTTCTGTAGTTGCTTAAAGCTCAACTAAGATTTCTTTGCAATGTTGGATACTGTATCAAAACTTAAATGTTGTGATGTGCTTTTTCTTTTCCTAATATCATTTGTATATTTACATTTTCTCAGTGTCCACTAAATTCCATCAACAAACAAGAATCTACATGCATAAGTTACATCGACTCAAGTAACAGCATTAGGAAATGATCAGTTGTCCTTTCTGGAGGAAGGGTAGTATATATTTTTTTACTAATCATTTAAAAGTATTTATTGGAACAAGCTCATCATTACCGGCTTCGAGTTGGTGCTCTGCTTTATAGTGCATTTCAATTGTACCCTCACTAACCGCTGTGTTCAACCATTAAACATTACATGTACACAAACCATGTAACCATCTTTTGTACCAAGTTTGTAATAACTGAAATCAAAACCTGTAAAACTATTTGAGTTGATGTTAATAAATATCTGAATTTTACCAACTCAGCTATTGTTATTTTATAATAAATATTGTTATTTTACAGAGTAGATTTTATAAATTGACAACATGCATAAACGTGGAGGTAGCAGTGATTTTGTTGGCCATTTATTTTATGTCTGGCATCAATTTGTGAACTGTTTCACATCATCTGTACATGGAACAACCACTACTGTGGTAGTTAAAACTAGAACTTTTACATTCTCGACCATCTTGCCGTGCATGTGTAGTCCATAGGCTCAAATATCACTATATTCTTCAATACCCAATTTTTTTCAACCCACTGGTTGCTATTCAAATTCATCCTCACTTTCTAAGTGAGGATGAATTTGAATAGCAACCAGTGGGTTGAAAAAAAAAAACAATGTTGAAAATAATGCAAACTTCTATTTTCCAAAAATCATCTAGGTCATCAAATTCCCCAGAAATTTCTCAACTAATCCTCATTTTTGGAGTGAATTCAATATCAGAGCCTTTTCTTGTGGCCATGTGTCCCTGTATACAGACAATTCAAGAGATTGAAAAAAAAGGTTGGAACTACTTATGTAACTATTTCATGGCACCATATTTATCCAGTTACAGGATAAAGGTTTCATTTTTACAGCAGAAATTACAGCAATACTGTACTCATGTCTTTGAATGACAGTGAAACTTCATATACTGGCGTCGATTATAATTATAAATACTTTTCAAATTATGTGGAATAAAAATTTCACAAGCTTCGAGACATCAAACCTGGTACAGTACTGATTGCAAATAGGACAGGCATCCCAACCTCTAGATAAATGAATCTCAACCTAAGTGCATATCCAGTAGAACAAAATTCTTATAGAATGCATCAACTTCAACCCTGCAGGGCAAACTCAAGAAATTTACTGGTGTATCACCAGATAAAATCTCCGACTACGAGTGAATTTAGTTTTTAAACAAACTTTGATAATATTTTTAGAACTGTACATTCTTTACCT
This sequence comes from Venustaconcha ellipsiformis, assembly GCA_003401595.1. Lineage (NCBI taxonomy): Eukaryota > Metazoa > Mollusca > Bivalvia > Unionida > Unionidae > Venustaconcha > Venustaconcha ellipsiformis. The sequence continues at coordinate 9,223 of QKMX01366497.1, read as the reverse complement.
TCATTTTAAATTTTACCAATTTACATGTCTTAAAATCTTGACCTGCACTTTACATTGACATTTGGAAGGTTTTATCTTCCAAAAAACTTTTGTACAGTTCTTTATATTTATATTTGTAGATATAGAATCAGTACCATATAACCACTCCATCCCTCTCTTCAAGTAAAGACAGGGTCATTTGAAAATCTTCAGTTTCTAATGAAAGGATTTCAGCTTGCTTACAGTTCCTAATCCCCTTGAAGACGGAAAATGATCATACTTAGATGTAAAATCAGGAATGCATTTTACAAACACTGCCTTTTCACATCCACCCACCTCTAATCTCCTATTGCCTATCACACATGGTCAAAGCTGTTTAAATATCTGCATATGGAGTGGAACATTCCATTCTTGTTTTTCCATCTATTCCCTATTTCATTTCTTCACATGATCTATAGTTCTCTTCCATCAACCAATGCTGAATTTGTAGAATATAGCTTGACCAAAGCATGTAATGTCTTGCATTTGAATTAAGGTAAAATTAACCTCGATACGAAGCCCGTATTAAAATCATCCACGCCTCTCAAATGGATGGTTGTCTCAACATGGGATTTTCAACACTAATTATGATACCTAATTATGCCACATTGACCATCCTGTAACTACTCCCTCTGAAAATTGATGGTCATACTAACATGTGGCTTTTACCATAGCTTCAATTGAACCGACTTGCTCTTAATGGCCAGTGGTGCCAATCGGACATCCAAATGGACTGCTACAGTGGCTATTCTGAAAATCCTGTCACTACTCGCCATTAATGGTCATATTAACATGTGGTTTTCGCCACAACTTCCAATTACATATATTTGGTCTTAAATGACAATGGTGTCAATCTGACATCTGAAATGTCCACTACAGCAGTTGATTTTTAAGATTTTGTTATTGCTGGAGAATATGAGATGGTTTTAACTCATCTATTTGTACGCGAGACAGCTTATAGATAACCCGTCCTGAGAATAGACTATATATTGTGGAACGGCTTCAAAAGGAAAATATTTCCCTCGCGCAAATCACGTGGAAGTCGTTAACATGCGTCCTTTTCTTTCAGAAGACCATGGAAAGCAAACTTTTATCCTACGGCTATAGGTCCCACCGGATCGAGTTGAGCTTTTTAGGATGAAAGATCTCCGAAAAAAAAAAACTCTGGAGAAGTGTATCGCCATCCAAAGACATGGATAATGACAGTATCTCTCCTATGTAATGTTTGTGGCGACTGACTTCGGGAGTCGAGGAGTTGCAAATCAAATTCATTGGCATGGGGTTATTTCCAATATGCGAAATGAACTTTATCCATGACGAAAGTGACTTGATATAGTCAGTGCCGGATTAAACCATGTGGAAGCCCCTAGGCAGTCGAAATCTCCCCCCCCCTCAAATTATCGCCTAATACGTTTTTAATTTTACCAACCCAAAAGGCGTTGAGCCCATAGGCCGGTGCCCACTGTCTATTTGGAAATCTGGCACTGAATATCGTCCTTTCCCTCTTTCAATAATAAGAAGCCTGATCTCCCTCGACGCAACTACTCGATCATCCTCAAGTACCATTTCAGAGCTCGCACTGGCTCTTGCAGATAACCTTGAGATGTGTCTAAAGTAGATATGAATTTATGACCGAAATCTAGATATGAACGGTATCCTGCTTTTGGCAATGAAAGAGGCCATCACGAGTGATGCTGACCATTATTGTTGGAAATACATGGAGAGGTATCCAGTTATAGGCATGTATTCTCCGATTCGGCTTGTCGTTTGCCAATGCAGCGAGGAGGCATGTCTTGTACGAGGCGAGCCAATCAAGCTCTTGAGAACGGTTTAAATGGTGTCTTGTTCAGTCAGTTGAGTACCTTTCCTACCATTTGAACAAAGATTCAGTGACACTGGACGCGTGTAATAAAAAGGACAGATAATCGTCGAAAAGCTATAGAACGTCAGCTTTGGAGGTTTGGATGCCTGTCGTTGTATAAAGAGCTCTTGTGCGCACTACAGAGAAATAGTCCATTGCATTCATATTCCTTTGCGATGGAGGGCCATTTCGTTTAAGCGATTTTCACCACCACTGGTTGAGCAGCAGGGAGGGTGAACCCTACAAAGGTTT
>QKMX01366489.1:11444-21531 GCA_003401595.1 Venustaconcha ellipsiformis | reverse complement strand
CATATAAAAGATATATGCCTGACTTGTCTGGGCATATAAAAGATATATGCCTGACTTGTCTGAGCATATAAAAGAAAGAAGTTTGGCTTACTCTGTACATATAAAACAAATATGCCTGGAGTGTATAAAAGACATAAGCTTGGCTCACTCTGGGCATATAAAAGAAACATGGCTGACTTACACAGGGCATGTAAAACAAATATGCCTTGCTTACTCTGGGCATGTAAAAATAATTAGTCCATTTTGATCACAATATGTATTTAAATATGCATACCTAATTTAATCAATTTAATTATTTATTTAATTTTGACCAATACCAAACTGACTTGGGATAGATGAATGGAAGTGCAGACAAATGGATTGATAGCAGCAAAACACTATAGCCTCCTTCTGCAGAGATGACACTCCCTATCAACATCAAATATGAATGTAACTATTAAAAAACTGTACCTTACAATTTATTTTAATCATTAACATTTGCAGATTTAAAGTGATATATGGTTGACTTTTGCTTCCTACAGTCTTGATTCCTGCCATGTGCCATGCTAAAGTCCATTTAGAAAAATGCTACAAAGGCAGAATAATTGTCCAGTGTTGGTTCCTTTCAAATCTGTTTCAGATATATGTAGCACAATCTATTGATTTCTAACCAAAGAATAATTCTCATAGATAAGTGTGAAGCTGATGTTGGATTGGTCAATATTCGATTGTGTTCATAATACAAGTGATCTGGCACTATTTCACAAATGAATTACAATTGGACATTAAAAATTTGTTTCACTGATCTAAATATACCAGTATTTAAGTTGCTGTGGCATTTATGTTACTGTGGTATTAAAGTTGCTGTGGTGTTTAAGTTGCTGTGGTATTTAAGTTACAGTGGTATTTAAGTTGCTGTGGTGTTTAAGTTGCTGTGGTATTTAAGTTATTGTTGTTTTTAAGTTGCTGTGGTGTTTAAACTGTATTTATAAAAAGTTTTATTGGACAGAAATATCTTAGGTGATTTTGTATTTGTGTGATTTGAGGTTTAAAAAAATGAATGATTGTGTGAAATCAGAATTGCTGGATTTTCTAATCCTGATGTCAAATTAGGTCAACAAACAAATAAATAACAAAGAATATACGTGTGAACAGGAATCCCCTCACCAACAGAAACATGTAAGATATGTCCAAAATATACAGACTGATATGGAGGAAAATACAAAAGTCACTTAAGTGTGATAATTAGGTTACAATGACTTACTTTTGGTGTGAATGAATTTCTCTCCTGGAGATAATAATACACATTCTTTTTTCATGAGTATAATGAAAAATGGGTTCAAGATATTGAGTACGTAATAGACAAATATTGAGAATACAAAAGTTACTTAAGCCCTAAATTAGAAAGAATGACCTACATTTTCCATAGCTAAGTTGTTCTCCCTGAGATGTATCCATACACAATTTTTCAATAGTATTGATAAATTAGACCCCAAAATATTGATAGCGTAACAAATGGATAGCTAAATATAACTGTCACTCAAATGTGAAAACTGGGTCATAGTGGTCTAGTTCTTATACAGTTAAGATACTCTTCCAGAGATGCATACACATGCCATTTTCATTATTTGCTTCCTTGAGGGGAATCCACACACCAGTTTTCATGAGTAGATGAACTGGGTCCAAAATATTCTGGGTGCAATGAACATGTAGCTGAAAACACAAAAGTGACTCAGGCATGAAAATTGGGCAATGCTGAAATAATTATGGTGACTAATTTACTCTCATTGAAATACATCCACATACCAATTTACTCTCACTGAAATGCATCACATACCAATTAACTGTCACTAAATGCATCCACAAACCAATTAACTCTTACTGAAATGCATCCATGTACCAATTTTCTCTCACTGAATGCACCCACATACCAATTTACTCTCACTGAATTGCTATGTCTTTAGTGAAGGTTAAACTGGGTCCAAAATACTGATGGTGCAATGAATGAGCATTCAAAAATATGAATGCAACACAAATATAAAAATTAGGTCCAGCGACCTTGCTTTGGTGATGCTGAGAAGCATAGACATACCAGTTTTTAAAAAGCATACATAAAATAATGTTCAAGATATTGAAACCATAACAAAATGAATGAACACATAAACAAATGAACATGCATAGAAAGGCAAAATGCTATGGTATATCTCCTCCAATGACAATGGGATGATGGAATCTTTCAGACTGAGTCACTGGATTACATTAGAGAAGAAGTAAATGTTTTAAACATTATCAGTACAAAAATATAGGAGACAAGCCTTCAAAAGATAATAAAAATCCTTTTTAATGCAAGAGGAGAAATTTGTGAAAGCAATGAAGTTGAAATATGCTAGTCTTATTTTCCAAATTAGTAGAGAAAAGTTTATTTCCAGATATAAATGGTTCTTTTGCACTGGCCAATTATACCACAATTTATAAAAATACTTTTTGAATGACAAGATCATGTTTAAATACAACCCAACTCTACTTGTATAACTCTAAGCAAACAAAGGAGTGTGAATGGTAAATTTAATGCTTTGTAATGCACCATTATTTAATGTATTTTATCTTGTTCCTTGCACTTTAGAATTACCAATTTCTTTCAGTCTTTTTCTAAAACTGCACACTTGAAGATGGCTTATCAAAACTTCCCCCCATAATTCAAAGACATTAGGTGGGGCAGTGGTCTATTTATCAGTTAAATGAAGAATCATTACCTTGAATTAAGAAAAATCTTTAAACTGTACACCAACTAAGCCAAGTAAACAAATGGCTACGTTCTGTTCTAGAAAAAAAATCTAAGAAATGCTAACACTAAGAAACTATAAACATTAAACCACAATTCTCCCAGCAATAAAGCCCCATCCCAATGGTAATCCCACATTCTACTTCTACTAAAAAGCCTTTCCCAATGATAAGCCCCATTAAGACCTATTGTAATGATAATCCTAAACTCAACTTCTACAAAAGTTTATTAATAAAAAGTCCTTTTCTGAAGATAAGTCAACCTCTAAATTTAAAATCAAAGTATTGAGAATACTGATGAATTGAACTGACACTATTTTAAATAAATTCAGCTGGAAGACCATAAGTCCTGAGATATTGCTATTTAATATAGGATGAAATAATATGACTCGAGATTATATTTTGCTATTCATGGTCCTTTTTACTATATTATTGTTATTCATGGTCCTTTTTATTCTATTATTGCAATTCATAGACCTTTTTAGACTATTGCTATTCAAGGTTCTTTTTATTTTATTATTGTTATTCATGGTCTTTTTTACTATACTATTGCTTTTCATGGTAATTTTTACTTTATTATTGCTATTCATAGTCCTTTTTACTCTACTATTGCTAAGCATGGTCCTTTTTACTTTCATAAACATGCTACTCTAAATAATCTTTATAATATTTTCTCTTTTTTTCAGTAATTATTAGGAGTGCAAACTAAATATGGTAACAGGAAATGGACACTATGTCATAAGTATGGAAGAACTGAAATTCCTTGAACCACAAAATGTCTGTCACTGAAAAATCACTATATAGTCTTCCTCAAATATATGGTCTAGGTTGGATCAATTTGTTGTCAAGCAGCAAGGAATAAACATTTTTGAAAAAATAAAGTAAATGTTCATGTTAGCTTTCCAGATTTTCATGTGAACTATAGAAGACAGATTTTAATTTTATGCCACATCACTAAAATCTAAATTCTGAAAAAGCAAAAATTGTTCAGATTTTATTCTGTCATGAATGGTAATGCAAATTGACCAGTGCTTTATCTTCCTCTACAGTGTAGAAAGAATTCCACTGTAGAAAAAAATTGAAAGTTTCCAAGAATGAAAAAGTAGTTTTTAGAAATTAAAAAAGGAAAAGCTTCATGATCCTGTTGAAAGAGAAGGTACATACACTTTTATTTTTGGAAGGTTTTAAAGACTCCAGCTTCTGAAAAACAAAAAAATTTGACCAAATATTTCAATAATGGTCATATAAAAACATACCTGAAACATCAGGCAAACACTGAACATTATAATAACAATGCTGAAAGAAAAAGAACAACAATAAATCAAATGGTCCTAGTGACATATAGTAAATAAGTAAACTAAGTGAAATACAAAAACTAATACAGGAAAGTAATCTCCCTTGGCAAAAATGTTGTGTGATCAAAATGTAAGAAATATTTACATCAGTTGTAAAAATTCAACACTTGGGACAAAGTTACAATAATCTATATTTTGTTTGGCTGTAACATTTTAATATTACATAGGCCTTAGAATGTATGTTCTTCTGCTACAAAAAATTAAAACTTAGTTCTTGTTCCAAAATTGAAAAGCAACAAATTAACACTTCTCTCCTGTTCCAAGTCAGAAATGCAAACAATTAACACACCTCTTTTGTTCCAAGTCTGAAATGCAATAATGAACACTTATGTACTGTTACAAGTCTGAAATGCAAAAAAGTAACACTTCTCTACTGTTCCAAAATTGAAATGCAAAAAAGTAACACTTCTCTCCTGTTCCAAGTCAGAAATGCAAACAATTAACACACCTCTCTTGTTCCAAATCTGAAATGCAATAATGAACACTTATGTACTGTTCCAAGTCTGAAATGCAAAAAAGTAACACTTCTCTACTGTTCCGAAATTGAAATGCAAAAAACTAACACTTCTCTCCTGTTATGAGTCTAAAATGCAAACAATCAACACATCTCTCCTATTCCAAAACTAAAATGCAGGTGGAATGAAAACTACATACATTTCATTGTTTTCTAGACACAGCATTCTGAATGATGCAAGACCACTTATGATTTGTCTTTGTTTGGTTGATATTGCTGAAGCATAATTTAGACAAAAATATACAGATAATGTGGATGGTGATAATATATACCTAAAGCTGCATGCTTGTGTAAGTAAACTGGCAAGAACAAACTGATAGTATGATACAGGGAAACCATGACATAACACAATGGTTTGTGTCCACAAAGTGTCATTGTTATTATAGGTATTATGCAAGTATGACACTGTCAGCTAACTTAAGAAATATTGCACTGAAATCCTCAAAGCAAAATGGCAGGCAGTGGGATGCAAAATTTTGTGCTTCACTGACAGAATTACCAACATAAATAGTTGCATATTAAATGAAACAATAATTGCAACAGTGATTACAGATTTGACTTTTTTGGCACAGAAGCATAAAAGGTAAATATGTAAGAATAATGGTAACAGACTCACCAATGAATCTTATTGTATTTACACTTGTAATTCCATCAATAATGTGCACATAGAACTATCACTTCTAGAATGTATCAGCTAGAGTCCATCTGAATCCAAAATATAGTAGAACCTGTCTTGAAAGACCACCCCTTCTGCCAAAAAATTATGGTCTCTCATGACAGGTCAAAACACTATATCACCAATACAACTGTGCATGGAGAAAATAATCTCTCAAGATATGATGTCTTTCATAACATTAGTCTCACAAGATAGGTTTCACTGTACTTAATATCCTGTCAATACACTCATACAAATTTATGAAACACCATCTTTTCAGAAACATTCATATGTTAGATATGCCACATGGACTGATGTTTGAAAGACATTAAATGCCCAAACCAAGCAATGGGAGTTTCTCATATGAAACTTGTATTCAGACTTGAAACATATTTTAACTAAAATTTATATGTGGGTATTGCTCTTCTAATGTACTTGAGATTAGCATAACTGGTGTGAAACTGTCTCAACCATGTTTGGGAATAAACCATTTATTTGATTTCAACTGTAAGGAGTGATCAAAAACACTGATGAGTCATTTTAATAGAGAGGAAAGAATAATTTCAAAAAACTATGACTCTGCACTAGCAGTGAATCCCACCATCCCTACAACTTAAATGGTTCTTTCCTAGTCAGTGTTCAACAAAAATACATGAAACAATGTCGCTACTATAACAAGTGACCTGTTTAAATCTAGGTGATGTGAAGGATTTATCATGTGACCATTGGTTGACTACACACGATTGTTAACAAAGTAGATGCAGCAACCATTGGCTGTGGAATTAATCTTGATGATTTGCAAGTACTTATTGGATAGGTATATTGATTTATCAAATCAGGTTATTCACAACATTGATGCCAATTGATGTACAGTTGTGAATGTCAGCTGAATGAGCACACATTGGTGTTCTATTGCTTGTTCTGGACTGAACAGCAATTTACACAGTTCACTGATGGTAAAAACAAAATCTATGTCCAAAAAAAACACATGCTAAGTCACTGCTGGCACTTTTAAAGTAAATGAACAAAGTTCACTATTTTGAAATTGCCAGGAATAAAACTACACACCATGGGTAATGCTGTACAAGGCAAAGAAACTATGACTATATTTATGTTCAGCTATAATACAGTTACATACAGTTCCAGGATAGCAATGTTATATCCAAATTCATGCAATAACAAAGCACGTTATAGTGGGGATTCCCATTACATAAATTGGAATTTGCTTATATATGTATATGATAAAGAGAAATTATGAGAAAAAAGCTGCAGCAAAAGAGATTAATAAAATATGCATACACACAAAAGCTACCAGACTTCTACTAAGAACATGAATTATTATAACTTTTAAAACTTAAACTGTCTGAGTGATTTTGTTATTGATATTAGATGAAAATCAATAAAAAATCTATTGATCAATCATTTTATTGGTATTTGCTGTAACTTTGCCAAAAATATGATCATTTGCTTACAAAAATATAATACATTAAATCCATGCAGAAAATAAATAAAATCTCAGAACTGAGAAATATATTATGCTATATATTATAACCAAAAACAAAAGAACAAAAATTAATTATGCTTCTAATGGTATTAGTTTGATTAAACTATCTAACCAAAGAGAAGTAAGCCATATTGTTCTATATTAATTTATAGCATTATCTTTTATTGAATTGCAGTTCTCCAATCAGAGTTGACAAAACAGAGAAAGTTAACAATTGCATCTCTGATTGCTTTTCCTAGAACTTGCCTAAAGGTATGATTAGGATAAAGTGATCTACATGTATGTGACAATTGTATGACTTACCCTCTTCAATAAATTAGCTGCCTCTTTCACTGAAAAGACATCCCAGACTCCCTTGGTAGCTATAAATAGAAACTGTGCATATTGGTCTATTGGAACACATGCTGTGTATGGCTCCACTAACACACATTCTTTCAGCTTTTTGTCACCATGGTTACCAAGCCCCCGTGTGGCACATAGAACACCATTGACTCTGCATTCTGTTGTGCTTTCACTCAGGGTTCCACCTACAAGTTTTAAAAAATATTTTAAATAAATAAAATGAGTTTTATATTTTTTATTTCCAAAATAATATACTGATAAATGAATGAGAGTAATGGCCAGTAATGACCATTTAATGATTTTATGAAAAAAGTCAGATGTTGAGAATGTGACTATAGTATAAAAAATATGGCACCTTATTTACTGCAAAGCTATAATAAATGTATTCTCTATATAAATTTAACATCATACATTTCAGACATTTTACTATTAATTGTGCTTTGATTCATGCATACCTTACTGGAAACTAACATTGTTTCCTTTTGTTGCACTCAAGCACCCCAACTCCCTATTTGCTCTTACATTTTTGTACATAAGAAAATAAGGAATACATATTGGATTCTTTAAAACACAGACATATAAACATAGATACACATACACAAAGATTTGTAATATAAGATATCATAAATAAAATTAGTTTTGTTATAAAATTCTGCAAGGTAACTCTAATGCAAGAATTCTGACTTTCCTTTGATATAAAAAATATCAATCTATGTTGACTCAGACTGGATACCTAGACTTTTCTCCAGGAAAGCCATGTAAATTAATGCATAGCCATCCCAGTCAACAGACAAAATTCTTTCTGCCCTTAATCATTTATCAGCAACACAGTTTAGAAAATGTGCACACTCTATATACTCATTTATAAGTCAAGATCTACTGCAAACAATATGGACCCTGATTTGCCATTGCATAATGAACTGGAAGATCAGAGTCTATGTTATTTGTTCTACAAACTACCCCTAACAAACTGCATAGACCCAGAACTGTCAGCACATTATGGATGGCCAATCTGGATCTGTGCAATTTGCAGCTATGCTTGACATACACAGGAGAGTATGCATAGTACTGTATGTGAATACATATGATGCCAATATTTCACTATAATGTAACAGACATCTAAACACTATTAAAATGAAGTAAAAGACATTGGAATGCTCATAAAACAAAGTACATACATCTAAACATGAAGTAACAGACATCTAAACACTATTAACATGAAGTAAAAGACACTGAAATGCTTCTTACACAATTTACATACATATAAACATGAAGTAACAGAGATCTAAACACTATTAACATGAAGTAAAAGACATTGGAATGCTTCTAACATGAAGTAACATACATCTAAACACCATGAACATGAAAACAAAGGTGTTGGAATGAGGTGACATATATTTGAACACCCTTAACCTGAAGTACCAAACATTTGAACACCCTTAACATGAGATGACAGACATTTGAACACCCTTAATGTGAAGTGACAGACACTTTAACACCCTTAAAACATGAAGTAACAAACATTTTATCATGCTTAGCATTAAGTCAGAGACATTTGAACACCCTTAATATAAAGTGACAGACATTTGACCACCATTAACATGAAGTGACAGACATTTGAATGCCCTTAATATGAAGTGACAGACATTTAAACACCCTTAGTATGATGTGACAGACATTTGAACACCTTTATTATGAAGTGACAGACATTTGAACACCATTAACATGAAGTGACAGACATTTGAATGCCCTTAGTATGAAGTGACAGACATTTGAACACCCTTAGTATGAAGTGACAGACATTTGAACACCCTTAATAAGAAGTGACAGACATTTGAACACCCTTAACATGAAGTGACATACATCTGAACATCCTTAACCTGAAGTGACAGACATTTGAACACCATTAATATGAAGTAACAGACATTTGAATACCCTTAATGTGAACAAATATCTGAACACCTGAAGAAGATAGTTTTGTTACTGAGGTAAATATTTTTTAGAATAATTTAATGGACTTACCACTCTTAAGAACCCGATTTCTTTCTTTCAAGTTTGAGGGTGTGTGCTCCTTGCTTATCAAGTAAGGATGATTACCTCTAACCAAAACTGCCTGAACATTTCCTGAAATGAAACATAGTAAAATGTTAAAGCAATCACTAAGATGTTTCAAATATACTAAATTTCATTTGAAAATGAATCCAATCAGATGACAAAGAATACCACACATGGCACATAATACCATACCAACATAAAGCCAGTTGTTGCAATAAATTCTCTGCAGTATGTTTTCAGTAAAAATGAAAGCATATATACAGACATTGTTCAAGCATTATACAAATATTGTTCCAGCAGTTACACAGACGTGGTTCCAACAGTAGTCTAAGGTTAATTTTCACCCATTCTGAGATTTGTTCTGGGTAATTAATTTCACAAAAACTGAATTGTTCATGGTTCTTGTTTTTTCAACAGAAAACATTTAAATAAAGTTTTAATGGCATTGGTAACAGAGAAAATCAACTTGTGTAAGTAAATGATATGCACAAGGGAAATCAATTTTAAGCAACAATGACCTTGAACTTCCAGCTACTGATATGCTGTTTATAATACATGTACCAAGTTCTGTAGAAATTGGTTAAAAGCACTAAATTCTGGATTGTTTGAGGTGAAATACAAATGCTAAATGTTCCTTTTAGTGATAGTGACTTTGATCATGAAGGTACTGAGTCTCAGATACACATGGGTCTTCTTGGGATTTCTTTCTTTCTACTTTATTTTAACTGAATTTTATGATAAATTTGAACACCAGTATCTAACACAATGGTCAAATTTCATGATTTTTTTGTTAAACTTATTGTTTTCAGTACTATCATGCTTGTCAACAAACATTAACAAATATACTAATGAATATTCTAATGATTTTTCAGTCATATTGCTATGATGTCTGCAGTGTGACA
>QKMX01366472.1:19012-32664 GCA_003401595.1 Venustaconcha ellipsiformis | reverse complement strand
TGTTATATCACTGAAAGTGTGGCCAGGGAAGGAGAAGTGTATTACGACCGGACATCTGTACAGCTTCTTTGTTATCCAATCAGATCTAGGAAGGCTGATCCTTTTGTGTAGCTTATATATGTACATAATTATTGAAAATGGCATATACAGTAACATTTATTCTCTCTTTCTCTCTATCTATCTATATTTCTATCTATGCAAAATAATTTACTGCATGAGACCCGTTTTCAATTTTTTTTTTGCATTGTTATGTATTATTTCACGATAAAACAAAGTAAACATATTTTAATTTTGCACAAAAGATGAATCAGCTGCTTTGAAAATTTTAAACTATTAAATTAGAAAATACAAGATAAAACTGCTATATTATTTGATTTATAGATTTATTTCAAGTATAATTATTAATTACTCATTTTACAGGGAAATAATGAGAAATAAAATGTAAACAATTGGAAATGTCAAATTTTGATACACAGTATTTGCTTGCCCTTCCCTTTGTTTGTGACTCCATGGTAATTTAAAAAATGAATAATATTCCCAGAAAATGGGGAAATGACAATACATGGTAGAAACAAAACCTTGACCCTGACTCTTAGAGATGATGCAATAATATTTAAAGGTGTAGGAACATGCAGGGTATGGAGATTGTTAAGTATACTCTTTGAATTTGACAAATGCTTCATGACTTGAAATATGAAACTAGAACTCTTTAGTGTTTATATTTTGTAGCCATTTAATTAATATAAATCCATACATGCCAACCATTATGTTTTAGGCATAATCATTATGCTTTTTTTTCACCAAATTGTGTTTTCTGTGGAACTGCGTATAGATTATGTTTATTTTTACATTAAAACATAGAATAATACCAAAACAATTACATGTTGTTTTTGTCATTTTATTATTTATTTTAATTTCACTTGTATAATTTTGAGAATATTGTGAAAAAGCTGACTGCTGCATAAGAATAGTGTAAGAGTACTTTCCTTTTTTGCTATTTTTAGCAACTACAGTTTTACCTATTTCCAAGAAAACAGATGAGTTTCTTAAAAAAGAGTAAACTTTGCCTAATAGATTAATTTTATTGATAAGCTACTTAGTGAACCAGTCTATATTTGTTAAAAAAATGGTGCCAGATGTTAAGTGAACTGCTTTACATTGTGAGTTGTGGATGCTATATGACAAAAAATGTTGGAGTAGATGGATCTTTTCAAATTTCTAAAAATGTCAAATGAGAAAAAGTGACAAATCAACACTGCTTTACAAACTTTAAAAGAAGAATATGAGAGTAATGTAATNNAGCACTCTGCGCACATGACCATGATCTTTGCAGGATTTTAGGTAATGATCATTGAACAAAACTTACATATGTAAACTAAATGAAGTGTGTGCTGAATATAAATAATTTTTCAGTGTATTTTTTGTTTGTATTCTGGTTCTAATTCATATGGATTTTGCAAATTTGTGACAAGAATTTCGACAGGCTCAGAACCATGTTAGTCTTAAAAATGAATCTTTATCATGTGCTGTAATTTGGTCATATAGTATATAGATTACACTTTTTATGCCCAAAATTAGACTTTTTTGCCACTTATAACAGCTGTATTTACACCTCATGAGAGGGTTTGCATGTATGTATATCCTATATATTATTTTATATTAACTGTTTTGCCATTGAATAAATAAAAAAGATTTTAATGATTTGCAAACATTTAATACCTATTTTTAGCATTGGGAGTAGCCCTATTTTTAGCATTAATGCCCTATTTTTAGCATTGGGAGTAGCCCTATTTTTAGCAATGGGAGAAGCTTTGAATAAGGGGGTACAAATTTAAATTATCTTTGTTTAGACACTTTATTAAAATTTGGCACAAATACAGCGAAGACAAAGATCTTGATGATGTAAAAAATTCATTATGCTAGGTAATTGCCCACCTTGTCAAACCACCTTTGTTATGATGGTACAGTTAATTGATCCTTTGAGGCTATTTTAGGATGCTTTATTTGATCCAGTACAAAACTCATCTTGGTCACCATGCCCTTTGTTTTGCACTGTATGAATGTTTTAAAAACATCTTATTGCCAGTTTCATGTGAATATAGAAATCAATATGGTGCTATCTTCAAATATTACATTCCAGTTTCATGTGAATATAGAAATCAATATGGTGCTATCTTCAGTTCTTCTTGCAAAAGGAAATCATATCAAGAACAAGTCTGATAACTAAATTCTTCCCATTGTACTTCCTGCAGATACTATGGATACTCATTTCTGCCAATGAAAAGGAAATTGTTAATAAGAACCATTTCCCATCTACAAAGTATTAAGGTGATTACAACATTTGTATGGTTTGGAATCTGGCCTCTTGCTATTTTGATTTTAATACTGTCAGCATGTTAAATCTCTCTATCATTTTAAATGGACACATTACAAACTTGTACCCCATGGACATTTCAGGTATTTTACAAATATTTAATGGTCACTTCTGTGCAGAGTTTCTCTGTTGATTCATATCTAAATTGACCTGGTTTGGATGCCAGCACATTCAGTGTGTCACACAGAGAATATATCATAGTTTGGTGATTGTTATGATTGTTGGTTATTGTTTTGCTTTGTACATGAACGTTTGTATGTTTGCTTTGTACATTTAACCACCAATCAAAATTAAAGGTGATGTTTTTCTCTATGTGACATGCTGGAAGAATAGCCCTCAAATTTGAATGCATGTAGACATGATAACAAGCAACAAAAACTTGGTTTAATAGGGTTATTTACTGAACAGTAAGGTACTTAAATCTTGCATGGGGAAAATCCAGAATGTGTTCTACACCCTGATATATGTTATCATTGTCTGAGCATAATTAGCATGGAATTAGTGAGGTTTGGACTTGGGGCATATTTCAGACCAAGTGTGTCGGCCACCTTGTGTTTGTTAATTTGTAAGTAGGTGTTGCAAGAGTTTTTCTGTTTTACAGACAGAAATGAGTTCATGCTCTTGCAATGTGTGTTGCAAATAAATTTTAATTTAAAGATTGAGAAAGCAAGTAACTAATTTATTCATGAATGCTAAAGATTAAAATAACTTGCATTTGGTAAGTATCATTTTGTGTTGATTCTTCATCTCTTGTGTTTAAACGGATATTGATAAGGAGAAAGTATCAATGCACCAATATGTCGTTTAATAGTTTCATCCCTAGTTGGGGGTGGGGTGAGTGATGGTATTTGGAAAATAGGTATTCATTTCCCTAATACCTTGATAAAATGACACTGGCTCTAATTTGTGGAATAAAGAACTAATTCTGTCAGAAGAAATATCCTACAAGTAGATAGAACAAACATTCCAGTACTTTTCCCATACCCCCCCCCCCATTGAAATGTTGGACACTACCAGACTAATTGCAAGTATTTATTTATTCTGAATTATATCATTGTTTTGTAAATCCACATTTTTTTTTACTAGTTGTATATATTAATAGTTGGCTAAAGATGCCAGTGGGTACCCTGGTATTTGGGTATGTGCCTGTTGATAATAACCTGGCTAATAGAATGGACAATCAGTTGCCCTGTAAAAGAAGAGTTTCCAAGTTCAGATTGAGATGCACAGTAATGATTAAAGTTTGAGGCTTGTGTTATGTGCACATTTATTCATCATCAAGGAGGGCTCATACCATTGCTTATAATTTATTTGTCATACATTTTCTGTTTAATAACACAAGGGAGGATGCTTCAGCAACATATTAATGAATCAGTGCTGATATTTCAAGCTTGATTTTGCTTAGCATAATAAATTTGGTATTGATGCTTAGCTCAGGCATTTGACTTTGTATGCCTTTTCAAAGTTTGGCTTGCTCTCATGCTTCTATGGAATGTCAGACTATTTTTCCAAGCTACTGCTTGACATTGTCTTGATCGTGCAAGTACAATCTACTGAATTGGTGACCAAGGAAAATGATGTACTAAACCAATTTACAACTTATTTTTGTAATATTATATAGTACTTATATGACTGATCATTAAATTGATACCACAATACGAGCCCATTTGTTCATCATTAGACCTGCATCTAATTTCCTTATTTTAATTTTATTTTAATACAATTTCCCTTTGATTGGGTACCCGGGTAGCCGATCATTAGCATAGACAGGTACCTGGTAGAAGTTTCCTAGATGGCTATGATAGTTTAGATATTTTGATGATTGATTAGTACATTATTAATCAAATGATTTCCTGCATCTGATACATATTCTTTTGAAAATGTTTCTAGTAATTCATCATAAAAAGCCATGGAGAAAAACATGCTATGCTGTCTTTTAAACAAGTGGCTGCCAGTGTTAAGAGTTTCTTGTTTCTTATGAATGCTCACAAACATAAATACATCAATGTGCCAGTGAAATAAGCTCATATATATGAATGGATGTGAGCACTTTCCAATCAGTATTTGGAAGAGAAAGTATGATTGACTTACTTAATCAGTCTGAAAGGTTATGTTAGGTCTATCTTCAGGAAGATTAGACTTGGGCTGCCAGTGTTCTGTTATATTAGGTCTACTGTCCAGAAAATTAGACTTGAGCTTCCAGTAATCTGTTGTATTCTTGAGGACCAGTTTTCATTTGTAGCTTGTGACTGCTTGGATTTGAATATAATGCAAACTGGAGGGTGAATTGAAGACAAATAGGATGAAAATGATAGATGGCTCAATTTTTAACACTATTTGTTCAAGTTTCTGTGATGACATTTTAATGTGGACTGTAAGGTAATGACCATTTAATTGGGGTTTTTGTTTGAGCTGAGATATTTATTTTATTTTATCTTAAGATAATTTTTTTGAAAATAATATAATTGGTTTAATTTGGTTTTGATTTGCTGTAATACAGAGCAAGGTATTTTTTCTGCTATCGACAGAAACTTAAAAATACACACACCAGGCCACTGCACCAAAACATTAAATTGTTGGTTCCTAATATAATTGTATCATTTATGCTCATAAGTACAGAGGTGCAAGATTTTTAATGGTTCCCAGCTCTAATCCATGTGTTCATGCATGCAGAGCATTGATGATGCCAGATCGCATGTTTAAAAAATAGATGAATGAGGTAAGTTTATCCTTTATATAGGATCATTATAATAGCATATGTGGCAAAGTTGGTATTTTCTCTAGCATTAGAATATCTTTCTCTTTCTCTCTGTGTTACTAGTTTAACATATCAAAACAAATTTAGAAAGGCTTTGATATCATTTGTCATGCTAACAATTATCTTCATACTATATCTACTATAAATAAAAAAATTCATTACACTTGATGCATTTGTTGATCTGTTAATATTTCCTAAACCACTGCATTGAAATTCATTACACTTGACGCATATATCCATCTATTTGAAACCGTTTCCTAAACCACTTGATACATTTATGACCAAATCACTCTGGAGGCTTAAGTGGTTAGAGCATCTACCTCAGATGCAAAAGGTTGCTGGTTTTATCCCGGCTGAGGCATACCAAAAACTTACAAAAGTGGCAGTAGCAGCTGCTTCACTTGGCACTCAGCATTTAGTGTTAGGCCTGGTGTCAGGATAATGTGGGGCATGATGCCCCAGTGCTAGACATCGCTTGAAACTGCTGCTCTGCGGACATCACAGCGATGATAACCATTTTTTAGAGGCATAAGCACATTCTATTGGAGGGATTTAAAGTTAAGAAACACAATAGTTGTAATTACCAACACCATGACATTTTGTAAATTTTTTATGCTAAACTATATTTCTAATCTTTTGAAAAATTTGTCTCATTCCAAAGTGAAATATTAAAAATCATAATTTAAAACTAAAAAGTTTGTTTCTAACATGTCATTTCCCCAAATAATGGACTCATTTTCCCCAAATGATGAACTTGTGTCCTCAAATAATAGACCAGACCTATATCCTCAAATGATGGACTTATTTTATCAATGATGGACTCTTATCCTCAAATGATGGAACAAATATATCGTCCACTGATTATGCATACATCTGTCCATTAACTTAGCTATGTAAGACTTTGAGGCAATAATCAAGGAGTTTATCATTTATCATCTAATTTTTCAGGTACTTTGAAAAGGAGCAGTTTAATCACTCAGCTGACAAACTTTGCTTAATAGGTCCAGATGTGACACAGTTTATAAAGCTTGCTCCAGGTAAGCATACCAAGGTCAAGATGTGACTCAAATTATAGATCTTGCTCCATATAATGGTAACCAGGTCAAGATGTCACACAAATTATAAAGCTTGATCCAGGTAAGTGTAACCAATTCCAGATGTGACACAGATTATAAAGCTTGCTCCAAGTTAGGGTTACCAGATCCAGATGTGAGACAAATTATGAAGCTTGCTCCAGATTAGGGTTACCAGGTCTAAAGGTGACAGTTTTTAAAACTTTCTTCAGTTTAGGGTAACCAGGTCCAGTTGTTACACAATTTATAAAGCTTGCTCCAGGTTAGGATGACCAGGTCTAGATGTGACATTATAAAGCTGGCTGCTGGTAAGTGTAACCATTTCTATATGTGATACAGTTTATAAAGCTTTCTCCTGGTTAGGATGACCAGGTTTAGATGTGACATTTTAAAGCAGGCTGCTGGTAAGTGTAACCATTTCTATATGTGACACAGTTTATAAAGCTTTCTCCAGGTTAGGATGACCAGGTCTAGATGTGACATTTTAAAGCTGGCTGCTGGTAAGTGTAACCATTTTTATATGTGACACAGTTTATAAAGCTTTCTCCAGGTTAGGATGACCAGGTCTAGATGTGACATTATAAAGCTGGCTGCTGGTAAGTGTAACCATTTCTATATGTTTCACAACCTATAAAGCTTGCTGCAGGCAACCACAATAAATACTGCTAGATATGAAGGATGATTCAGATTTGACTGTCAATGTTTGCTCATTTCAAGCATTAGCAGATACTTTCACCTCAAACTGATATGCAGTCAGGCAGATATTATGCACTCAGACTGGTATTATGTAGTCAGATATGCAGTCAGACAGGTATTACACAGTTATTATGCAGTCAGATAGATTATGTAGTCAGACAGATATTATGCATTCAGATATGCCATCAAACGGGTATTATGCAATCAGACTGGTGTTATGTAGTCAGATACGCAGTCAGACAGGTACTATACAGTTATTAAGCAGTCAGATAGATATGTAGTCAGACAGGTATTATGGAGTCAGATATGCCATCAGATAAGTATTATGCAGTCAGACAGGTATTATGTAGTCAGATATTATGCAGTCAGACAGGTATTATGCAGGTTTGTATCATCTTATCCAAGTGAATTCAGTTCTTGAGCAAACACTGTTCAAACCTTTCTTAGTTGGAATGTTGGATTTTTTGGTTGTTTGTCCATTAAACTGCATTGGATACCAGCTACATCTTACTTTGTAAACAAATTTTCAAAAATTCAAGTTTAGAAAATAAATATTTTACTCAGTTTTACTAAGCTTTTATAAGAAGCATTTGAACTGGTTAAAATTGCATCATGTGATTTAGAGAACTAGGATGTTATTAATTCATAGCATAGGAAATAAACTATTTATGTGCCCATCTTTTGTACTCTGGCAATATTTGTAAACAATTTTGTAAAATATAGTTATATTATTTAGATTGTGAGATTCATTAAGTTAGTTCATCTGGCCATAAGGTCAAATGAGTTTATGGTATAACCATCCTTTATGTTGAGTCTGTCCGTTAACAATTGCTTGTTACCATTCTGGAGTTGATTTTTATGATCCAATTAAAATCAAATATGGTATATGGGTTGATATCATGAAAATATTGAATGAGTTTAGTAATGAGCAAGATCTATGCATATGAATGAATTGGTGTTAAATCTGATTAGTTAACCATGTTACCACTCCAGAGACCATATTTTGTATTCATATCAAACTTGAAATATATGCTTATATGGTCTTGAAATATTTTGATAATGAGTGAAATCCATACATACTAATGAGGAGATCTTGCATCTGGACTCAAGACATCTAGTACTTTGCATAGGTTTGATTGTGATCTTGCATGTGATGGCTGAGCTTATTACCACTCTGAAAGTCATGACTATGACCTAATTATGACCACTCTGAAAGCGATGACTATGACCCAGTTATGACCAAAATTTCTAATATTCTTAAAGCCATGACTATGACTCATTTATGATAAAATTGGATTAATGGATTACACAATTATGATCTTAGACTATAAATAATAATTGAGATCCATGCATAGTAATGATGTCGGCTTGCTTCTGATTTACTGACCTTGTTCATAGTCTTGGAACCGTATTTTTGGTAGTTCGGTTTATTGTTATAAATATCTGTAGGACTCTAATTAAGAGCAAGAAACAATATATTAATTATGGCTTTATCTATATACATAGACTTTTATCAGTATATGATAAAATAGATCAAAGTAATATGATAGAAAGTTTGAGAGATAGTTTACATAAGATGTGATTTGTTACATCCATTCTCAGAGTGTGATCTATTTCAACAGTTTACATTGGATGTGCTTTTTTTTAACAGCCATTCATGCAGTGGGTAATCTATTTTCAATAGTTTACATTGATGTGCTTTTTTTTACAGCCATTCATGCAGTGAGTGATCTATTTTCAATAGTTTACATTGGATGTGCATTTGTACAATCATTTATGCAGTGGGTGACCTGTTTTCAGTAGTTTACATTGGATGTGCATTTGTACAACCATTTATGCAGTGGGTGACCTGTTTTCAATAGTTTACATTAGATGTGCTTTTTCTTACAGCCATCTATACAGTGGGTGATATATTTTCAATAGTTTACATTGGAAGTGCTTTTTTTTGCAGTCATTCATGCAGTGAGTGATCTGTTTTCAATAGTTTACATTGCATGTGCTTTTTTTTTTACAGCCATCTATACAGTGGGTTATCTATTTTCAATAGTTTACATTGGAAGTGCTTTGTGACATCCATTAATGCAGTGGGTGCTCTGTTTTCGAGTTTCATGGCTTAATGAATTATGTCAAATATTGGTTCAATTCTTTCTTGAAAAAAATGTTTGCATGATTTATTACATATGGATAGCCCTACTTGAACATATTTTAAAATTGCTAGAGACATGGCTAAAATATAAACTCATGAAAATATATGATTGGTTTTAAAATGTTTAAAATAGAAATTTCCCAATAAGTTCAGCTGCTTCAAAAACTTTCAACTAGGTTTCACGTACATGTTGCCAATAACAGAATTTCCACTATTATTGGAACTCTATTTGTCCAATTGTACATGCAGTTCAATCTTATTTGTATGTGATATACATGATCAATTAATATCAGTAGATGACAAAGAAATATTTTGCATTACCAGCATCTGATTGTCGTCATCAGAGACCTACCAAATCAATTAAAATCAGTACATTGACAAAGAAGATTTTGAGTGACTTGCATCAGATTGCCCTTGAACTGAACCCTCAATAGGCTTAGACATACACAGGAAGAAGTTGCATGTCCTTCTCCAGGTTAACTCGTTTTCTTAATTGTCACTTTATCCCAAACTCCTCATAATGCCAATATCATTGGCATGATCATGTAACTGAAGCTACACAGTATTGTTTTGAACAGTTTCACATATTTTTTTTTTCAGCTGAAGAGATTGCGCCATTCTTGGAACCATTGAATCTACCTGAGAAACAGTTCATCTTCCTTGCAGTCAATGACAACCAGTCAAGTGATAAAGCTGGAGGAACTCATTGGTAACTTATTTAGTATACAGAATTAAAGTTATGTAGTATAATGGTAATTCAGTACTTATGTAGAATAAAGCAAATTCAGTACTTATGTAGCATAAAGGTAATTCAGTACTTGGGTAGCATAAAGGNAATTCATTGCTTATGTAGTATAAAGGTAATTCAGTACTTATATAGCATAAAGGTAATTCAGTACTTTGGTAGCATAAAGGTAATTCATTGCTTATGTAGCATAAAGGTAATTCATTACTTATATAACATAAAGGTAATTCAGTACTTATGTAGCATAAAGGTAATTCAGTACTTGGGTAGCATAAAGGGAATTCATTGCTTATGTAGTATAAAGGTAATTCAATGCTTATGTTTTATAAAGGTAATTCAGTACTTGTGTAGCATAAAGGTAATTAAGTACTTGGGTAGTATAAAGGTAATTCAGTACTTGATGTAGCATAAAGGTAATTCAGTACTTAATATACATATTGTTGATTTTGTTATGCTGACTTGTTATTTGTAAACATGAGCTACAAGTTTGTCATATCTCAACCTAGTAAACAGTGCTAAATATATTTTTTCACAAAAAATTTACTGATACATTTAGCCAAACTTAGCGTGTTACTATTTCTTGACATTGCTTAAAGTACAAGTTATATAAGCCATGTAGACATTTGATACTGAGTAATTTAGCAATAGATGTCATTTTTTTTTACATCACTCTGCAACACAGAACTGATTTTACATAATGCATGAAATCTGTTAGAATTCGTCATTGGTACTATAATATACATAATTGGTGTCTTTGATAAGTTCATGCATCAATGCACAAAATGTCCTCGAATCCAAGATGTCATTGTTGAACAACCGTTGAAAATTTGATGCAGCTTCATTGATGACAATTGATGTGTAATTGCCTGTGCAATCTAACACCACTAATGTTTTCAGTCAATTCACAAGTTCATTTATGTATTGTTGGTCCACAGACACACATTTCCATATTTGGGTTGTTCCTCCTGTGAGAGATCTTATTCTTCTTTATGTGGAGGTTCCCCCTTAAAACCAACCCTATTTTTTGAAATAATTTTTTTATGTACAGAGAAAAGTCTTCCAGTATAGTTTGGTCTTTTCTTCACCTCTGTTTCTGTCAAGCTTAAAAATTTTATGAAAATCATTCCACTTAGGATTATTACTGTATAGATTTTTCAATCTAATCCACACCTTGAATATCCATCCATTCCATTTGATTTTGGTAAGAAACCAGGCATGTATCTGCTGTTAGTTACTGCTCCACAGATATTCTTTTAGTTGTTTTGCATCAGTTATATTTGTGGTAAATTCTAGTGGATATCTGCCATGGTTTTTTTAAAAACTGTTGTTTGTAGATTTGATATGTACCCAGGTAGTGGTTGTTGTGGAAAATATGCAAGTACCTTTCCAACATCCTCTTTTATTTCATCTATCCTTTTTTTGAGTT
The DNA here is from genome assembly GCA_003401595.1 of Venustaconcha ellipsiformis. Lineage (NCBI taxonomy): Eukaryota > Metazoa > Mollusca > Bivalvia > Unionida > Unionidae > Venustaconcha > Venustaconcha ellipsiformis. The sequence goes on along the minus strand of QKMX01366472.1, from coordinate 21,446 downwards.
CCTACAGATTGTACTTGTGCTGGCCTCATTAGACTAAATGGTTGTTCTGTTCCAATCATTGCTTTAGTGGTTTCCAGTTCTTTCAGTTTCCATGGTCTTGGATACAATATCTGCAATTTCTATCATTGTTTTAATTGAAGCCTGCTGTGAGATCTTTTCCATGCAGTCTTTTGTCATGACTTTGACATGTTTCTGGCTGGCTGTAATATTCAAAATCAGTTCCTGCATTTTGTGAGCAGCTTTGTGACATCACTTTCCATCATGTGCTATGATAACACTGGCAGGTTTTAAAATTTAATTTCTCATAGTTGTTTAACTTGTCATGTGAAACAAGTTTGGTTTGTGTCAAAATCAATATTTTCTGGAAGTTTTCTTCAAGTCAGTAGTGGGGAAACTAAACGGGCCCTGGGTAAATTCTGCAAACATGAAACTCATCTCATAGTGAATGTGTGCAAGACCATGAGAAAAAAAAAATCAACATGCTGTAGTTGTTCCAGATTACTTTTAGCATGTATGTGTATAGTTGTGTTACATAGATCATACCTGTGCTTTTGTGTCGACGGGGAATTTAGTGCACAAGTATCACATCAATGTACACAAGATTATTTTCTCATGAAGGCCATAGATTATAAGAGCTTCATTGAATGTGGAAAAGAAATCAATGGTAGACAATTTGATTTTTGGTGATGACAGAAGTGCTCCCATAAAATATCTCAGTACATCGTAATGCGCTTGATCGTCTGCTTATGGTGCAATCAGGTAATCCCATGTCAAGCATCACATGGTCGGATTTAACAATAGTTGACTTTTCCCAGATCTAGCTGGGCCAATTATTAACATGTGAACTGAACTTGGAAACTTGTCACCATGCCTAGGTGGTCTGCTGGGATTTGTGTGTACAGAGAAGTCAACGATAGTAAAAGTGTAGCTTTTCAAATTATTGATTTTTCTCTTTCATGATGCCATGTTAGATGGCAGTTGCAGAGATGCTGCCAGGCTGCAGGATGATGGCATTCTTGCAAGAAAAGTTATTCAACTTCATAAAACCAAATGGGTACAAATTATTTGTGGTTCCTGCAATTTTTGGGATCCAATGTGCACTGGTACTTTTTGTTTTGATTAAAGACAAAAGTTAAAAATATTGATCTCATTAAAGTTATACTAACGTATATATAGTGTTTGACTATATATGATTGGTATTAGCTGCTGTTTTTGTATACTGTTTAAAAAGTTTTGCAGCATTTATCTTTCTTATGTTCTTATCACAAAGAAATCAATTATCTTCTTTAACAACATGCTTAAACTAAGTCTTGCAGTTTGTTACGCTCGATAAATTTATATTATGGCTGATTGATGGATCCGATTGTTATACCAATCTTGAGGACAATTGACTCAGAACTCCTGGACAGTTTCTGAAAAAACATGTAGACTGGTCCCATGTTATACTTACATATTTTGCACACCTATACAACAAAACTATCTGATCAAAATGTGCAACAGTCCTCTAGAGTTATTGGACAGGTGAAGCTTCTGTTGACATGTTAGCAAGTATGGCAAAAGTCACACATGGGATTGGTTGAGCATGGTTAGTTAAACAAGCATTGTAACAAATTTGTCAACCCACACCTTGGAAGATTTCCCATGGATGGTTTGGTGTGCATGATCGCCTACATGGATGAACATATAAGCATGTGCTGACCATTGTAAATGTTGCTTGCAGGTAAAAGGAAGTGGAGACATTGACATCCAAAGATTCAATGAGTGTCGTGGATGTGTTTAAATATATTCATGCACATGATTGCAAACATTGTCATTGCAGGTCAATCCAGGTCAAGAATTTCTTGAAGCTGTTGCTGCATCATTAACAAAACATAAGGTGTTTGTTTGTGATTTGCATGTTAACATACATTGTGAATTGTGGAACTGTTTAACCATTCACTTGTGGAATGATTATTATTAATATGTGCAAGAATTGATAATGAATGATGAAGAAGGATCTTGTGGGTGGGTAACATGGCTTTAATTAGTCATTACAGCACTGAATAATGAAATAAACTCATGATTGGATAGAGGACTGTCACCATTGAGCTTAAGTCAGTGTGGTGTTTGGATAGAGGACTGTCACCATTGAGCTTAAATCAGTGAGGTGATTGGATAGAGGACTTAAGAGCTTAAGTCTGTTGCACAACCACCTGTATTAGACTCAGAAACAATTTGCTTTGTATCTGTGTGCAGCAGAGGATTTAGCAGGCACCATCATGGTGCTGATCTGGTATGACCCATCAAACAATTTCTGAATCAGACCAAATTGATTTTCTAGGACAGGCAACATGTAATAATTTAGTGGTTTTGGTGAGTGGAATATGTCCACCAAGCAGAGCAAGTTGTCACGGCAGGTATTGTTGTTGTTGTTGTTGTTGTTGTTGGGCTTAAC
>QKMX01366449.1:6564-24170 GCA_003401595.1 Venustaconcha ellipsiformis | reverse complement strand
AGAGCGCTTTAGACCACTCGGCCACTTGGGGCCCCCTTAGAGGTTTGTACAGCTAATGTTGATATGCCATCAAATTGGTCAGTATTACTTAAAAAAGACTAAACAATTTAAATGACTTTCTCTACACAGCCACAACAGAATATGATATATTTAACAAGAATACCAGCATGAAGACCTCTTAGATTTTTTTTTTACTAATGATGCCAATTTGCCATGAATTTTACATGATTAAAAAATATAAGAAAAATCTACAGTGAACTTCTTAATCAAAGTTAATAAACAGAATTTGCACAGAAGATACCGATTGGACATAAGTTAGGGTTATTATTACTAAACGCAGAAAAAGCTTTAAATGACTTCTTAAAAAAGCAGTTTAACAGAATTCTAACAAATTTGACAAAAAACATCCAATCACAGATCATTTCAGGTCTGTACAACTGATGTTGATTCACCACCCAGTATTGCTCACATTACTAAGAATAGAACAAAGGTTGAACAACTTTATTTCCAGAACTGCTGATTATAATTTGATAAAACTTTTGGAACTGGCTCAAAACTAATTATATATGGATCTCTCATAGAATTATGGGTCTAAACTATGATTTGGCCCCCACGTACTTGTGGAGGTTGCCTGAGCAGATGCTGTGCACTGGCTTGACCTTATTTAATACTTTCAATGCATTTGGAAGTAGGGCCAAGTGAGATTACAGTTTTGCCCAGCATCCATCATGCTTCTTTGATTGTACATCATCAGTCCATCAACACTTAACTTGATATCACACTGGAGGCCAGATGTCTGATTTTGATATAAGCTTCTCTCATTAAGATCATGGATACATTCAGTAATATATGAGTTTGTAGTCTGTTATTAGATGGAGGATACAAGAGCACCTGATAAATTCAGCTCTGATGAGAGTACCTGCTCCCAGGGTATCTAGTTTCTTACCTGGTACTTACAGATTCAAAACTGTATGCCGTACCACAAACATGATAGGGTCATTTAACATTGCTGTTGTTTGTCTTTCCATCCATCCTGTGAAGTTTTGTGTTTATCATTTGCCCAGTTTTCAGGCTTTCTGGCAGGATATAAATGTTCTTGGAACACAATTCTCATTCATACATTTTTTAGTGTGCAGTTGAGCTCTTAGTGAAAATGTTGTCTGGACTTGCATTTAAAGAACAAACCACAATCTTGAAAAAGCTTAAAGAACTTGCTTGGATGACAATAGTGTACTTTTTTATGTGTCAGAATTGATCATTTAACCCAGAACTTCCAAGGAGCAAATAAAGTGTTTTGCTGCTTTGCTTTTTAATCCTGTTTCACATGAATTGTCCAGATGCACAAGTGCCTCACTTGCTTGGAGTTGAGATATTTATGAAACTCAACAAACATCTAGATTTTTTACGTAAAACACTGGGCAAATAATAAAATATTTTTCTTCATTATCAAAAAAATATTTAACTTGTCCAAGGTTTCTGTACACATGATTTTTTAGCTCTGCTAGTCATAGACCAGTATAGCTTGAGATGGTCTGTTGTCTGTCATCTATTGCCACTTTTCTGTCCATCCCTTCATTAGCACAACTTTGTTATTGCTACTCCTAAACTACTTGTAGGATTGCCATTTTCCAGTATGGTTACCACAGTAACCATCTGGAAAATGTTGATTTTGCAATTCCTCTAGAATGAAAAGTAATATTGCCATGGGGTTTTCACCAGATTTCATATGGTGTATAGTTGGTCTGACTGAAAATGGTGTTTAACTGATGTCCAGTATGGCCACAACAGCAGCCATCTTGAAAATATTATCACAACTCCAGAATAATCATGGATGGTTTTATCAACATAGTGTTTACTATAAGATCTGGTGACTCCTAATGTTGTCATTGAGACATTCAGTATGCCTCCACAGTTGCCTTCTTGAATATTTTATCACCATTTCTTCAGAATGAATGGTATCTTGAAAATCTTGTTATCGCTGAAGAATATCAAGGATGGTTTCAACATTCTGCAGTTAAAAGAAAGAAATTACCTTATCTTGAATTCCTGGAAATTCAGTTCAGCCAAGTAGAGCACCATTCCCATCAAAGGACCAGTTTATTTCAGTTTCCATTGCCTGTTCTGTGTTGGCTATATGATATTATGTTTCATGCATCCATGAATATTTGCTTTTTTCCCGTTTTTTTTTCACCAAAACTCCAGAATCAACATAATCTATTGGCCATCATCCTTTTACCAGTGAGTTTGTACTGATGTTGCCAATCTCCTATCAAATGTATTTGTCATTACAAAAATTACTAAAATTTAAAAGTAAAAATAAAATGAAAACTTAAAAGAAAAACTTTTTAAAAAAAATCTGTTCAACAGAATATGGCCAAATTTAACAGAACATCCTGGCATCAGCACCTTTTGCAATAATTTCAGTTCTACCAATCCACTTCAAATATGGCTGCCATAACTAAAACTTAGTAACTTTGAAGATACCACAAAAGAGTTTTATCAGGTATCATAGAGGGTAGCATATATACTTGCTTACAAGTTGGGTCAAACTGCATATAACATAGACCTTAATCTCTAATCTTCTGATGCCTCAGCAGACCAGGATCTCATAGACCCACATATCTGTAGGTGATGATGCCCTGCCTTGAGATACAGTGCAATTACTAAAGAAAACTCCCATCAGTACTGAACATGAAAACTATTGAAAGACTTCTTTTTGAGAACCACTCAAAAAGGATTTTTGAAAGACTTTTCAAATGTTGTCAGCAGAATTTGACAGAGCACCCTAGGATCAAGACTTTTTAAATTTGTGATATTGGTTTTAGACCTCTATCACAATATTATTGCCACTACTACAATTTACAAAAGCCTTAGACTTTTTCTTTACACCAAATTTGATAAAAGGCTTATAGTATGAAAACCACTGTTCAAGCTGATGTAACACTGTTATCCATTATTGCCAAAAATGACATTGAAATCTTCAAGTTATTTATTCTTGAAGAAAATCTGGGCCAATGTGGACTAGAGTTGATAGAAAGTCTTTCAGCATGAATTCCTTTCAAGTTTATACTATGGCTGCCAGTTTGTAATAAGTATTTGGTCATTACTAGATACATGTAATAAATATGTAGTCATTACTAGAGTGTAAAAACTCCAGTCTAACCAGAGTTGATAGGGATCCTTCCAGAAACCAAAATAACCAGGGAAGTTGCAGCTGTCTTCAAAATGTATGCTGTTATGTTGTTTGTTATTTTTTGTAGAACATTTTCTGGGTTAAAAATCAATTTAGGTATAAGTGATTCAATTCAAATTAAAACCTTTGCATTTAAAAGTAATAAAGTATTAGATATCAAACAACTGTCAGATTCATTACTTCCCTTGAATAAGGCTTGGGTTGCACTTGTGTGTGACATCATCCTTGATTGAGCTGATCAAACAATAATGTTGAAGTGTAATGATAGAATAATGTAATTTCAAGTAAAAGCAATGGATTTTGTTTTGATGTTGAAAAAAGAATTAGACATAATTTTGGAAGTCATCTGGGGAAAATGAGAGTGAGGGAGATAGAGACAAGAAAATTAAATAGAATATTAAGCACCCCACCCATAGGGTATCATGGTTTGAATGCTTATAAATCTCATGATTCTTTCCAATAATTGTCATTAGTTTTCTCATTCTTCTCAATCTTATGATGACCATACTGGTTGTAAGTATAATGTTAGTGTTTTCAAGTTCTTAAGCAGGTGTAGCATTAAAGATTTCAGTTTTTAAATTTCTGCCAGATTATTTTAGAACCTATCTCAAATTTATTATACTCCAGCCTCTTCATTAGTGTGTTCTTTATTTAAGTGTTACAGTATGTCACTTCTGCATTTACATCAGGGTCAGGGAAAGCTTGTGCAAACATATTTGTTGAAAATACCTTTTAAACATAGTTATTTATAAATAATGCAGTAGAAGTTTATAACAGGTATGTGAAGTTTGAACAAAAACCTCCATATTTGACATTTGACACAGATGACTGATCTCAGGTTCCCTTAGTATACTGCTCATCAGAGTCCATTGTTTTTTAGCTAACTGAAGATCAGCTGATAGGATTGCTGTCCAGAGTAACAGAACAGACTCAGAAAAAAACAACAGTTAAGGTGAGTTAACTGATTTTCTGCATTGAATGGATCTGGATTATCCATTAATCTTTTTCTTTGATCTGCTAGTAAAATATTGTGCTTAATTGTTGTTTGGTTTAGAGTATCCATCCTATGGTACAGTTTGACTTCCTTACATTTGTATCAAGTATTGAAAAATTTCCTTGTAAAGAGTGGAGTGGAGCTACTCTGCTCCAGGACCCCAGTATTTGAATCTGTATCAGTAAGGAGTTTTATGTTGCCAACCATCAACATTTTTGAAGCTGTAAAAATGTTAATCACCAAAGATTTACAACTTGATAAATTCATAACTTTTTATTAAATTTTCCATCTATTAAATAAAGTTATAAATGATTACATTTATTTCTTTTTTCAAGGCCACCATGGTAAAGCATTAATTTTGTGGGGTGAAAACCCACTAGATGGCCATCAGAGACAATTACTTTTTTATTTTCTGGATTATCACCACTGCATTGTTTACTGTAAAAATCATGCCTTAACCAGAATGGCCCTTTTAATGTCCAGCCCATTTAAGTAAAAAAAGAAATGGGGGGACATACAAATTTATTTAATGGTATTAAAGGTCATGGTGGTCATCTAGAAAATCTTGTTCAGCTTTAACTTCAACAACACTACAAAGTAGAAATCTGTTTAACAGACATCAGCAACCATGGTAGAATATTGTGGTCATGTACAGTTTGAACAGATTACTTTGTTTTATATAAAATAGTATGTACACTGTACAAATAATTTGATTGTGCAATTGTTCAAGTGGTATGAGCTTGATGGCAGATGTGAAAGTTTCCAGGTTAGAAGCTGTCAATTCTCTTTTAGAGAGTTTCTTCATTTAAATGTCAGAGGAAAAAAAACGACTAAATTTCCGTATTTTCAGGCCATTAAGTTGATGCAGAGTATAAGTTGAATGAGCAAATTTGGCAAAATTTCCATCCTGGATCGATATATAAATCAATTCTGAGTATAAGACATCTTTTGCTATGGATAATTTGATGATTTAATGTAGTATGGTTACATCCGTATGGATGCTGGATGCACCATTTTTCTAATGATTGCCATTGTAAGGATGTTAAGTATGGTCAAAAACTGTCAGGATGGTACAAGTTGTGTGACTTATTTAATATAAAATGGACTTCATTCCTTGGGATCTGTATAACCTGCTTAATCAGGGTCTTTTGTTGAAGGTTCGAAATGCTGGATGCATATTCCAGCTTCAGTCTTGCAAAGCTGAAGTAGACTCTTTTTTGCATTGAATGTGCAGTTGCTTAACTTGCATTTAAGAAATCTCTGCATACCTGCATAAGTTTTGTTGGTGATATTCATAGGTAATTTGTACTTGAAGCTGTCAGCAAATTTTTTTCTAGGTATTAATGATACTGCACAACATCAAGAACTTGGCCTTGCATGGTGTAGATAAAATGTTGCTTATTTGATATACTAGAGACCTGCATGGTGGCATATTTGTTCATGTTAAATTTCAACTGTGATATATGACTGCTTTTAAACAACATATCATAGTCTTTCTGTTGGTGTTGTAATTGATTTTTTGGTAGACTATGTAGTCAAATGCATAGAGGCATGTAGGTTATCTGCAATGTTTTATTTGTAAGACACAGAGTTGAATGGACCAAGTACTGTCCACTGGAAAATGCCAGATGATACAGAAGCAGTTGTTCATGAAGCATAATACAGTAGGTTCTGTTGCATTGAGTCATTTAGGAAAGAATCACTCCACCTCTGGGTGTCTCCTGAGAATCCATAATATGAGAACTTGTGTGGCAATCTCAAGTGTGGGACTTTGTCAAAGTCTTTAGAGACATCTAATACGGACACATCAGCTTGAGTGCCTTTGTCCATATTCTGGTGTCATCATCAGTGTTAATGAGGAGCTGTGCTGTGCAGGAAGTACATAATTTTACACATAACTGACAGGGCTGATTATACAATGACAGGTGCTTACAGCAGCAAAATCAATAGCATAAACTGGTTATCCAGTGTTCACTTTTAAGCAGATGTGTTTTATATCATTTGGAAAAACAGTCAGAATATAGAGTATTGCACAGTTGTTTTGACCACTTAGAATCATCATGTTTTCTTAGGTTTTATTATTGCCAGATCAGAGAGCTGTCATGTGGCGGAGTTTACACAGTTAAAAGCAGAATTTGTTGGTTGCATGCTGTGTTTTTATAGCAGATCCAATGCTTTTTGAGATGAGTCATAATTATACTATTTTAACCTTGATTTACATTTGTATTGCTTGAAGAGGAAGGAATGATAACTTCACCATCAACAAATGTAGTAAATGGAAGAACATGAAACCAACATGCCACAAGATGAAATGTTTGTTTAAAACATTTCTTGATAAAAGACTAGCGTGAAGCACATTCATTTTGGAATAGTTTATATCTTAATAACTATATTGAAAAGAAAAACATTTTTTGTATAATACATAGACACAGCCCAGCCCATTTCAACTTATATTTAGTTGTTTCTCTGGTGATTCTGGTAGCTAATCTTGAACTGTAGGGTAGTAAATTATGAAACTAACTTAAATAATAAATAGCAAAACTTGTTCATGCTATTTTTAAAAAAATTTTATTAATTGATACAACTGTCTTTACTAAAATTTCCAAAAATATGCCAGAGATGGTGACCTGGAGTGGAGAAATTTATAATACTATTAATATACCTCAGACAGTGATAGGACTAGTAAGAAATTAGTCAGGAGAAGTCACTTTTCCAATCACTTGTCCAGGATATGTGGTTAAAAAAAAATATTTGTGCCGCATGATGTGGTTTTCTGCACTCTGAAATTGATTTTAAGTTCAAAGGTTTTAGTGTGTAAGCATTGTAACAAAAAAAATATGAATGGCTTTTTATCAGACCCAATTTCTGGATATATCTGAAGAATAATTTGAATAATGCCTGCACAATAATTTGTTGGGATCCCCCAGTATAGTCAGTATTGATTGAATACAGACTTGGTATATGGGCATATTCTGACATTGAGACATGTTATAGAGCTTCTTTCAAGGTTCCCAATTAGTACTCAGTTAGGACTATTCCAGTTTTTAAAATATTATTATTCAAATTGTAGCATTAGATTCCTTGCAGTAATATGTAAATATAGGCACATAAATATCTATTATCTTTTGTTTCACTTATACAGTCTGTTGTTTTGGTTTTACATCTTGGCAAATATGCTTGTATTAAATCCAGCATAACCAAAAGCTGGTCAAAGAACATTACAAAGGATTGTGTGCTGCACTTGTATGTATATTGTAAACATGTTGTAAGAAAATAATCGTTACCAAATTTAGTAGCTTTCTCAAGATTATTACAGATTGTTTTGATACTCAACAACTGCAGAAAGGACAAGAAAAACTGGTCTTATCATTATTCCAGTAAGATTTGTTCAGGCAGTAGATTACCAGTCCCATCAAATGGCCTAATGTGTGTTTGGAATTAATGGATTATAATGTTTTTATCTGTGTCCATCTGTCTGTCCACTCATCTACTCATTAATCCATCCATCCATTCATCCATCCATTCATTCATTCATTGAAAGAAGATAAATGGTTTCTGCAATCACTTGAATTGCCAATCATATGCATTTTTATGTTATGATGATGTCCATATTCATTTGTGACCAGTTTTATTTATTCATTCATTCATGCATGCAACCAGTCAGCCAGCCATTAATTCATCTATTCATCGAAAGAAAATAAATGGTTTTAGCAATACATATAACTTGAATTGCCAACCATATGGATTTTAATATTATGATGTCCATCTCCATCTGTTATCTGTCTTTTACCATTTTCCTTTCTGTAATGTAACTTGAGTTGTCCACCCTTTACAGGTACCAAACTTTGCAGAAGACATACTTAGGGCAAGGAAGAATCTGTTTGATTTTGGTGTGAAATGGTCAAATCCAAAGATCACTGATCGAAAGAAGAAAATAGTTTCTGCACAATAACAACAGTTCTTCAGTCTGTTTTTGCCAATCTTTGTTGATGGTTTATACTTGGGTTGTGGAAGAAGAATATGTTTTAAGGTCAAGGGTTAAAATCATTGTGACTGAAAGTACCTAGGACTAAAGTCTGGATGACTTACGCTTTGGGATCAGAAGGTAAAAGGTCATGGTCATTGTGACTGAAAGAAGGAAAATGGTTTCTACACAAAAATGTAAGTTTGTTTTTGTTTACTATTTGCCTTCAAATTTTGTGGATAAATTGCATTTCCTGCTGAGTTGTGGCTAAGTGGTTAGTATGCAAGACTCAAAACAAAAAGGATACAGGTTTGAATCCTACCATTGAACCAGCCTAGGTCAGCTGCCATGGTGTGTCCTTTGGCAAGGCACCTAGCTCCAATTCTCTTGGCACAAAATAAAATAACCTAGTTTTTCTGCTATGCAGTAAAAGCACAGTACAAAACACGTTGGGTAAAATTATATCTTTTGATTTCAGGGTCAAAAGATAATATCTCGGGGACATTGTAGCTGAAATTGGTTTGGTTTGGTTTGGTTTGGTGCTTTACAATAAGTCCTAAGCAGAAACTGGAACTAAACTGTGAATAACAGCACTTACTGACTAGCTCATATGTAGTAGCAGCTTCATTCACTTGACCATGTGCTCATCCACTGTGAAAGGATGGAACAAGGTAGTAGAAAGAACTTAAGGTGCATGAGACTCACTAACTGAACATTGACTTTAACACTTGGCTGTTTTCACAAACCCACTGGATTTTTATTTACAAATGTATGCTGTATATGTATGCATAAGATTATAATTACAACACACATGCACATGCATCCACACACACATACTTAACCACTGTGTGTGTGTGTGTGTGTGTGCATATGTGTGTGTGTATTCATGCATTATGCATGTGCCACTTGTAAAGGTCGAGGATTACATGGAACTACTCAGTGTTCTTGCCATGAATGCAGTTGTTGGGTTCACTCTTGGATGGTTGTTAGTAAACTTTTTTATTTCAGTTTGACAGAAGAAGAGCCCAATTGGACGATTCAGACGAGGACTAATGATGTGGTTTTTTTCCCACTTGCGTCTTACAGAGGATATCATTTTGGCTGTGATGCGTGCTTGCAGAGACCTTAATATCCTAAATGCTTTGCTGTATGATAGATCTTGATTTATGAATTTTATACTTAGTCTTTTATTATCAGGTCTAAAGTTCACTTTGATAAAAACTCCAGAAAAATCTCCAAACTCGGTAATAAATTCCTTAAACCTCATGAACTTGAATCATAGGTTTACTTTTTCACTTGCACTTGTAAAAAATTTTAGAAGTATTGCAAATGGTTTCAAGAATGAGCAAATTTAATTTAAAGCCAGTTCTCCATATCCTTGGGATCAAAACTAAAGGACATAATTTAGATTTTTTTACTGCAGTAATCTAGAAAACACAATATCTTTGAAATAATAACGATCCTGATCTGACTTTTAACAACATATCTTGACCAATACATGTATTTGTATGCTTGTACGGGTTTTCAGACTAATTGCTTGTTACCATAATCTAAACAGGTAGAAACCAATTTATGATAAATTTGGTACTTTGTAGAAATATGTGAAACAAGTTTGATGTTTGATAAGTATTTATCTGTGAAGTTGGGTCTTGATTTTCTTTGACTAATGTGTTACTTGAAGCTTTTGAATACAATGAGTGAACAAACAAAAATTGATCTTGACAAAATTGAACAAGTTATTACATCACAGCTTTGTTTTAAAATAAGCTGAAAACATAAGCATTGTGTGCCCTTCAGTTCAAGATCAGTGAACATCATTCGGGTTTATGTAATATCTTGTGAAAAGCACCATAACTGGAACAAATAGGAATGGATTTGATACCCAGCCTCGAAGGTCATGGTCACTTTTGCTTTTCAGTAAACTCATGAACACAGTTTAATGGTATAAGTGCAAATGGATCTCAATGAAACTGTGTATGTAATTATATTTCAGCAAAATATTGGTAAAATACAATATTCAGCACTGTGATGTTTATTGAAGGTCAAAAGTCAATACTTATTTAATGTACTGGCTTGTGATTATTACAAAAGTTAATAATTTTAATACAGTCTCATGACCTGGTTTTCAAAGTCGAAAGTCATAAGTTGATTTTGTGAGCATAAAAACAAAACTTCAAACAAATATTTATAATTAGGTTTACCATATTTTTACTATAAAAAAAAGATGACACTCCAGATAGTGGGAGTATCTGAACCTGTATCTGTACAGAGATTTAAGAACTGAAAAGGAAGATGTATTCAAACCCTAATGATAATGGACTTTTAATCAAACTCGGTATGTGTCTACATCTTGAGACTGAGACAGATTTGAAGATTTTCTATCCATGAACTCGGTTCAGTTTCAGAGGTGATGACTTAGATTTTGGTGCCACATTTAACTGTTGAACACATACAAATTCAAGCATATAGATGGAATTATATGAAACTTGGTATTTTAAGGGACATATATAGTACAGATATTCTCAACACCCCACTGCTTTTTCACTATTGTTTAATTGTCATTTCATATGGAAATGAGGATGCATGCAAGGTTTGTCCAAAAGAAGTGCCCGCATATGCTTGCATGATAGTTAATTCATCAAGATGTAAACTTCTGGTAACTGTAAAGTGTATGTACAGCAGTACACTGCTAATGACATTTTGTTTTTATGTGGATACCTCTTAGTCATCAGTTTTTAAAAATCACATGTTTAAATTCAGACTCAGGTTTGTGTCATTAGCTGTCAACTAATATCAGGGCTGATCACTTATTTTTTCATGTGCTTGTTTATCAACTCTTGTGTTGCTAAAGATTTTTCTTTCTCTTAGTAGTTTTGTATTTAGCATTTTTTTGCTGCCACAGATCCAAGCCCACATCTCTTTGGACATATGGTTACCTCACATTGCAGTTGTACATAATAATCCTCCACTTTCACATGACTTTTCCTTCACTGAGTCTTCTTAAATTACCATTCTTGTAAAAACAAATTTAGCAGACTTATTTTGTTCACATAGTAAATATCTTGACAACTACTACTTAGGTAATCATATCATACATTTTTTCATTTAAATATGAGCAGAGACAGCTCATGAATTAGTGTAATTGCTTCAAACACAATATTGCACATGAAAGTTAATCTGTTGTATTAGTCAATTAAATATTAAAGAATAATAACTGTCATTTAATCAGTTGGTAAAGGAAGCTAATACAAAGGTCGTTAATGTGCCTTTAATTTAATTACATTCTCTTGATTTAAATCAGAGTGAGCCATTTACAAGAGTCTGGTTTGAGTAAACAAAATACAACAAAGTTACTTAAAACACTGCTAATTAATAATGCCATCTTTGTTGTGTTTGGTATGTTCTAATTTATTGATGATTTGGTCACTAAAATCCAAATTGCATTCAAGTGGTAATATAACTTACACAAATGGGACAGTTATCAGTGACCACTAATAGGTGTAATACAGAATGTAAATGTATGCATGGAAAGGGGTAGAATCAAGCATTCATTATGCCCTGAGGGCAAGAGTGGCCAGATAAAGGTAAATAAAGTGATCAGATCATGAAAATAGTGACTTGCCTACCTGATTAAAAAAAGAAAATCACATGCCCCATTATAGCTTGGCCCTGAATAAAAATGGTGCCCCTCCAATGTGACTGCCATGATGTCCATCTTGAAAGTCTTATCACAGCTGTTCTAAAACGATAGATCAAAAATGGAGCTTTCATTTAAAGCCATATGATATCTAAATTAAAACCTTGTCCCTCACAATTCTAATATGTCACTGTGACAGTCATCATGAAAATCATGTTATCACTACTCCTGAATAGAGGGTGGTGTCTGCCTGGAGTTTTCACTAAGGGAGTTTAGTATCTGCTTGGTATTTGTGATAAATGTACTGATCTGAAAGCAGTTTTTCCACCAAATCTTGTTAATGCTACTTACTAGATTTATGTCAGTTAACCTGGTTTGTCTCCATATCACTTCAGTAACTTCACTTTTTGTATTATCCAAAAATTATTACTTACAGATTTGACCAAACTTAGCATGTGGCAATGTTTTAACATTATGTGAGACAGGTTCATTGCTCATTTATCCATGATATCAGGTTCAAAGTCAAAAACCATGACAGAATTTTGTACTGCACTTGCTGGTATATTATGAACATGTTAATTCAAACATAATAAATGGTTATATTACCAAATTCGGTATGTTGAGTTTCTCAATAATATCAGAGTGGCTAAAAAGAAGCAGACTTGTCTTGGATTCCTGGAAGTTCTTTTCAGTTAGAAGAGCATCAACCCCTTAGAGGGACTCTTGTGTGAGATACACAGTGAAACCCCACTATAAGATGATGTTATGTAACATGCAGTTTGAGACAACTCGTTAACTGAATAAATAATAAAATATTTCACATGCATCTTTATGGCTATATAATATTGCAGAGGTGGGTGGGGTGAAATATAGGCTTCACTCATGCAGTTGCAAACTTGTTGCATGTTAAAGAAAAAAATACCTTAAAACACTGATTACATATTCAATATCTTTTTCAGAGAATGATGTGTTGGCAAATATACAAGTGAACTGGTACATGAATAATGTAAATAAGAGTACATATATACTCACTAACCAAACAATCACATTGTACCCATAATAGTAAATCCATTGAAATGTGCACAAATAGCCATTTTTCTCTGAAGTTTCCTTGCTAGATTTTATTTGAATCCACCGATATAATTTATTGCTAATAAACTTTAATTTATGAACACTATATAAAATTTTGTCAGAATATTTGTTCTGATGTACCTGATATGAACATTGTCAGATGCAAATAGGAAACTTGTGTTTGGGCTAATAAAATAAATGAACTGAAACTTATACATGGGTATCTGACCTTGTAATGTGAACAATGCAAATGTAGCAGCTGGTGTGAAATTGCGTTGGAGATTCTCAGTAAATACATGTAGTGCAACATGACCTCTAAACTAGCCTCAACCAAGTATGGAAATAACCATTTAATTTCAAGAGTAAAGAGCAATCTTCAGCAAACTATTTAAAGACGGATGCAAGAATAAATGAAATAAGCACTATATGGTTTGAAACATATTGATACTTAGCAGTGCTGCACAGCAAAATAGGGATCAACATACTTAATTGCAAATTCCTTGACTAATGAAACTAAATGGTTCAGTTCCAGTCATTGGCCAGCTTTATTAGTTGTAACATCCTAGCATTACAATCAGTGGTCTGTGATTTCAAGCTGATGGTGTCTACATTTTTTACATCATTTAGGATCCAGTTAGAATTTCAGTACATGGGTATAGCAGTGCTGTTATACTTATTTTTGAGGGAGGCACTGGATAAAGATTACTTCAAAACTTTCCTGAAAGACATAATGAAAGGATATTTTTATATTTATTTAGTAAGCTATTAGATGTGAGATGAAGATGTGGTGAGGAGGGTAGGTTGAGGGTACACCTGTACATTTATGTGGTAATAATCAATATTTTAAGATCTGTTCATCATCAATTGGAGGGAGAGAGTGAGAGGGAGGGAGAAAGAACAAGAAGAAAAATGAAATAGGCCTGAATATGGAAATACAGCTTTGAATAACATATATATGGGCAGATATATGTCCTAAAAGGGAAAGAAAGTAGTTTCAAAAGTGATAATACCACTGGTGTTAAAAGTATTATTGCCACTGGGGCAGTATAAATTTTTCTGCCACTTATTTAATTCATTATCACACTATGAAATACATAATAAATTTATTAATTCAGATGATAAACATATTTCAACAGTGGCATTGTTTTGTGTACATATGTGTACTGATTGATTGAGAAGGCATTGGTGGTGTGCTGTTTGCCCCAGGTTGAACAACAGTTTGCACAGTGTAGTGAAGTCACACAAAAAGAAGAATTGCTAATGTTATTTTTAATGGTTCAGTGCATAACCAGTTATAAAGTTTTTTTTTAGAGCTGATATATAAAAAATAGAACAAGCTTACAACAAAAGTGTAGTGATTTGACTGCTGATGTATTGGCAACAAACATTTACAAATATAAACTTGTAGCATCTTTATATATTCAAGAAAGACAAAACAAGAATGCAACATATCTCACTAGACTAAGAAAACAAACTCATTTAATTGAGCAGTAAAATCTCACATTTTTTTTAAAGATCAGTTGGGGATAAATTTGTGAAGAGCATGTAATAATATAAGAATATATCCATGAATTTGTGTTATAATGAATAATGTTATAATGGGGTTTCACTGCACCAGGGCCAAACACCAATTTTCGGATTACATCACTTAAGAAAATACCAATAGTATAACTTTTTTTCTGCTTATTTGTTCACTTGCATTCTCCAAAAGAAATGTATCTTGCTGGCATGTTCTGTTTTTCAGTAATAAACCTTTCGCAATAGCCTTTCTGTTGAAAGTTTTTGTTTCTAGTTGATGGACTTGTATGCATCTTAATTTGCTGTCAGATATTTAATTATTGTACCATAAAATTAAGATCATGTACATTGGCAAGATCCTGAAAAGGAGCTGAATCACCTTAAATGAACCTTCAGTTTTAGAAGGAAAAACAAGTCGGATATTCCAGTGGAACTGTTAACGTGTGTACTAAAATGTTGGAAAATTGTACATGAAATCTTGCATTTATGGGTTACTAGTAGTTTTTATTTTTAGATCATGTTTGGCGAGTTCATGTCACATGGTTGATACTTTAATCCAAAATGCACTGAAGATGAGTCAGCCATCAATTTGAAATGATATTTTCATAGCCTGAGGAATAACATATAGTAAATGGAGGGAGATTGATACATTGGTGTACTTGATTTCATTCTAAAAGTGGAAGTTCCTCAGTTTTATTTCTTTTCAAAGCAAATGGAAGCTTGCAGGGTAAACAAGCAGACTGCTCGCTGTCCATTTCTTGTTTCTAGAGTAGTCCATTTTAGGAAATACATGTCTGCATCCAATATTTGCACCATCTAGTTCAAATATTTCTAAAACAAATTGAACAAATAAATAGGAGAAACTCTTGTATACATGCATTCAAAGAGATTTAACTCCCAAATTTATGTTATTATTAAAATTGTCAAGAACTGCATCACATCTGTTGCTTGAAAACATAGGTTTTTCCATGCAAATATGGTGACCTTGTTAAAGAAAATCCAATTTTATTTGAAACACCAACAAGCTGACAGTGTTTGTGACACACACCCCCATCCCCCGGCAACGGTTGGGTTAGAACTTATAAATTAGTAAATGGAATGACCAAGTTTTGTGCATTTTTGATACCCCTAATGTCTTCTGTTTTTAAAATCATTGGATTGGGGGGGGGGGTTACAAACAAATTGTCTGGTCTGAGAATATTATACTGTTTTTCAATGGGTTTTGTTTCCTTAAAAAATCATGTTTATTGACAGAATCAGATTTGAGGTCAGAAAACAAAATTTTCAGTAACCTTTGGGAAGAATAACAAGATTTTTTTTTTTTCCACCACTGTACAATTCTGAAGCATGTAGTTGTTCTAAATAGTAAACAGTCCTGCTTAAAGCCCTGTAAAACTCTCCTCTAGTCAGATATAAACAACCACCATTTCACATATTACTTAATTAGCTGAGAATAGTAAGGATGATGCCATGCTAAGTCCTTTAAACACTTATGTGGGAGAGACTATTAGACTAATTTGCATGTGTACATTACGCTAAGTGGAACAATCCGATTCATAAAAGTTAGGTGCAACTATAAAAATGTGTGTTCCAGAACAAATGTTATGACACATCATTGCCTTTTAAATGAGAATATTTTAGCCATTGTTACTCAAAATTAAGGGCAAGTTTGTGATCAGTGGCTACATTTCTTTAAAGTTCACTTTTTGAAGCAAAATGTTGAAGTGCAGCTGTGATTCAGAAGATGAGCCATCTGTAAAATTTGCACGGCCCAACATAACCAAATTTCTGAACAGAGTTTGACTTTGTGAAGTGCAGCAGCAAGAGGGAGTATTTTGTTTTTGGCACACACTGCAAACACCTCATCGACATTAGTCATTCTGGAGTATTAACATCCATCGACATCTCAGCAGCACCCAGCATATATACCTCTCCCTCAAAGAAATCCAGATGCAGATTATTTTCTGTGCTGACAAAAATCGATAAACTCTTAGTTTGAGCATTCACTCTGAATGCGTGCTAAAATGAACACCAGAGTGTTATATGATGGTTATCATTTTTGCTAAAATAATCACTTTAAAAATATTTACAGTTCCTTACATACAAAATAATATTATTGCCATGACCCATTTCAAAGCAGTGTGCTAAGTTTCTGTAAAATGTAATCTAGGATTCCAGATGAGCATTCTAATAGTTTGGTATCTGATTATTATGATACAGCAATACATCCATTTACATTTTTTAAACTAGATTATTGCCATGATTGTGTTATGTACTGTTAATCAACATGCATACCATAAGAAGCTGTCAGATTTCTGCCTTGGGTTAACACATTTTAAGTTGAACCATGTACTACAGCTGTCTTAATCATATTGTACTGTTCTATGATTATCTTTTGAAGACCAGTCCAAGCACAGTCCATGGCAATGTGAAATTGAACTGATTTTAACTTTTTTTATCTTTGGTGAAAAGGGAATGTATTTATTAATTGCAAATATTTTATTAGATGTTACCTCAACTTGTATCAAATTCAGTGTCATCTATTCCTTTCAATCGACCATAATAAAATTCCATGCAGCAAGTCTGTAATGAAAATGTTGCAGTCATCACTGCTTTCTTGTTGCTGATACCCTAGTGTTATTTTCTTTTCATACCTTATTTAAGTTGTTTGTCAGATAAAGTTGAATTCGAATAAAGTGCTTCAATTGTATTAAATTGAAGATGTTGCCCAATGATTTTATTTCAATGTAATGTACAGGTTTCATTCTAAATTTTTTTTTTTTCAATATCTCCCTTTTCCTGTCAGAACATTTGCACAAATTTGAAATATATTCATGTGAGTAAATTGATCATGTAAAAGCTCTGGTGAAAAATAATAAGCTTGGTAATTGTTTCTATTTATTTCAACTATATTATTAAAAGTTACTGATTTTTTCCACATAGCAAAGATATTCAGTCTCTTGTTGATGATTTTTTGTTTTAGTAACAAAATCGGAGTATTCCATTTGAACATTTGAAGCCAACATGTTGCCTATTTTTGAGGCTTTTCTTATGTTTAAGTTACTTAATTTTCTTGAGCTACTTACATAGCAAAGTAGAATAATTGCTATGGGAATGGTGTTGGTGTTATTGGCCTGATCAAGAAAAGTTTTTTAATTTTGAGGTTCCAAAGGTCTGGAAACTGACTAAGACACCGCTCCGGTGGCCTAGTGGTTAGAGCATCCGCCTC
>QKMX01366416.1:45300-56188 GCA_003401595.1 Venustaconcha ellipsiformis | reverse complement strand
GTGTGTGTGTGTGTGTGTGAGAGAGAGAGAGAGAGATCTTTTAAAGAATTTGCAGAGAAAAAGATAAACATGTGGAAATAACTAGTAAATAGTTAGTTTGAATCTCAGGCATCACTTTCAGTGACATCTTTCATTACGATAGGTGATGCCTCTATCTGTATGCCCCAGACATGAGTTGGCATTTTGTTGGCCTATATTTCTTAATAAACTGCATGGAGATATTTTTCTTGTAGAGATCAATAGCTATATTAAAATTATTTGCATGTCATATATATTCATTTTTAAGTCAGATCTAATTACAAACTACATAAACCATATCTACCATCACATAAAGTGCCAGCAAATGTGGATCTATGCAGTGTGTTGGGAGTAATCAGTTAAACATAAAATGTAGAGCCTTATCTTCCCAGGCATTATGCATTGACCCAGTGTATGGTAACCTGACTTATATAGTTTATGTTCATGACACATTCCTGACATCATTTCATTTCCCATGTTTCAAAAAACACAATTCTCAGTATTCTTAAAAAAAACAACCAAACAAAAAAAAAATTAAAAGATTCCCTTTAATTCAATTTTTGTTTTGAATATATATAAATGGCAAAAACTCCTTATTTTGTCTGATGTAAAACTATCCTTTTGGCAGTTTAAATAGCAGCAATAAAAAGGCAAAGAGGTTGGATATAAACAGGTTGGGTATAAACAATCACCATTTCACACATTACTTAATTGCATGGTAAATGCCAGTGATAATGTTGAGCACTTTGAAGACTGCTGTGGGTCAGCCCATTGTTCTAATTTGCTTCACCTGTATCATTATTTAAATAAACAAAAAAAGCTGTCTCTATGACAATAGAGAAACAATAGATGAGCCAAACAAAAGGGATCTTTAACATCCCAAGTGTCATTTATATCTCATCCTTATGCCAGTAGACAACAGCTGAACCAGTGTATGAGGAACCCTTACAGGGGAGGTAAGAAACTAAATTTTTCCACTCCCACAACTGTCTTCCTCCAATGACTAAACATCCCCAACCGCCAGTATACAGTCTACCAGTTTGCACCAGACTCCTGAAATTTAAACAAGGATCAACCTATTTCCAACAAAATGAATGGGTAATCCATGTAATTTCAGAGGGGCTTCAGATTTTGTGTTTGTTTTGATCCCCCTGGACCACCCAATATAAATGACTGCTGGTCAGTGTTACAATCAAGATATGTTCATTCCTATGTCAGTAGCACAGCCACAGTAGGTTCTTGACAAGAATTCCCCTGGAAGTGATACAGATGCTAGTATGTATAATTGAGGTGCCCACTTGTTGCTGGACTTTGATATGGCCAGCAGCAAATGCGTACCAGGGAAACTGTCTCTTTACATCAACCCACTCGAAATGAAAACCATCATAAGGCCTATCTGTTCTGGAAGGACTGACTCTGTGGGAAGTCAGTCAACTCCATAGTGGTGATTTGCCTCATTATATGGGGCACCAAATAGCTTGACCTGTGTATACTACATTGGCAGTTTCTTCTTTGATATTGCCAACTTCAGATCAACATACAAATTTAGACACATTTCAGAGGGAGTTGTTGTCCCAGCTGACATTCTCCATACAACAGTCAGATTATCCATATGGAATGGTCCCTTCATCCATTGGTTTTAAGTGAATTTATATATTTTGGGAGTTGTTGTCCCAGCTGACATTCTCCATACAACAGTCAGATTATCCATATGGAATGGTCCCTTCATCCATTGGTTTTAATTGAATTTGGGAGCATCTGATTTTTTACCTTTTTGTAACCAAGCTTGGACTGAGTCTGCACTGGATACCAGATGGGTTATTGGCCTTTTCCTGTCCACTGCTCCCATGGTTTTAACACTAACAAAAAATTCAGAAAAAAGAAGTCAGAATTGTAAGATGATTTTGATAGCCTCTCTCTGATGGTTCAAGTCCTGGAACAGTAATCTACTAGACCTAGCGACAGACCTACCCAGGAAATTTATGACCAAAGTGAATCTTTTGAAACAACCAGTAACAGGTGTTCATCCACTACCGTGACCATCTTCTTCATGTGTGGCCCTTTTCAGAACAGCTTTCCTAGAGAAAGTTCAGTTGTGGAGAAAATCTCAATAGGGAGAAGACCCTCTACTCTGACAGCTTTTTAGGGAATGTGGCATGAGGGAATATGAAATGTTTTCAGGGACTGTTATTGTGTCAAAAATAACATCGTCCAATTGAATTCCTATAACCCTCAGTTGACTGACTTTTTAAATTTTCATTATGAAGAGAAAAAGTTGGCACCAATTAGTTCATTGTATCTGACACATTCAAGAACTATGGCAGAAGTGATGTCAGTCACGATAAAGATCTGTCAGACCTACTTGCCAATTTTGATTCGAATAGACCAAAATCTGTCATGATCTTTCGAAAAATGGAATCTCTTCTGGGTCTTAAATGTATTAACTCAGAAAAATTAGACCTGTTAGCACAGATTTTGCTGAAACCATTATCATACAAAACCTGTTTCCAGTTAGCTTTAGCTTGCATTGTGAGTGAGTTATATGTCTTTTTAAGTAACCTGAAGTATCTTCAGATTGAATTGGATGGTTTGGTGATCCTCTTGATGCTTTAATGCCTCTCTAATTTTTTTTGGCCCTGTCCTGAGTAAGATGCCCATCAGGCTTATTGAAAAAAATTATAATTTGCCTGAGGAAACCTTGATCACGCTAATGAAATGTGTAAAGATATTTTCAAGATGCTGACATACTGCCATAATAAAGTGCAATGTAAATCAGATCACCAATGTCCTTTGTGAAAATGAGATCTTATTTTACTCAAATTGAAGGATGGTATTTCATGCTAAAAGTATGATTTTGTACTCCCAAACCACCTGACACGGTTGTGTTGCGATAAAACACAATTTTCATAATCTTCAAAAATAGAAAGAAAAAAAAACAGAAAAAACCCACCACTTTCAGTATATGTCCATTACATGTAGCATGTATAAACGGTGAACAGTCATGATTGGAGCTATGTAAAACTATCCCTTGGGCAGTTTAAATAAAAGCAATTAAAGGCAAAAAGGTCAGGTATATATCACCATTTCACATATTAATTAAATGCTTGATAATATCTAGTGAGATGTGTTTGAAGGCTGTAGTGGGTGAGCCCATCATGCTAATTTGCATAGGTAGGATCAGCAAATGGAACAACCCATTATAGGTAAATTAGAGATGCTACTTATGTGTACAAGGACAAAAGTTGTTACATATCACTGCCTTGAATGAGAATGTTTACTGCATATATTGAATACAAAGCATAATCATTTCAGCTGTGGGAATAGATTTCAAGTGTAATTCATTTTTAAAGCCAATTTAGGAAGTAATTAGCTATCAGCAAATCCCCCCAAATATAAATTTTAAACCTCTTGATTGATTGACAGAACTATACTTTCTGAAACACGCCATATTTCTGAATAAAAAGAGAAGAAATGGGATGGGGGCTATTAATTCTTTGCACATACTGCAAACAACACATCAACATATGTAAACTCAGTTCTGACCAGGATTAAGTCAGAGAATCCAGCAGAAATGTTTGAACACCAGGACTATCTAGTCCCTAATGAATATAGTGATCAACACTAATGACACTTGCATTACCTTCAAACTCCTTTGAGCTCTTTTGAATTTATATTCAAAATGTAGGTATTGTTACATTGTGTGACAGTATTAAAAGAGGGAAAATTTTGGGTATGTAGACTTTGGAGTCCAGACAAGTAAAGTTTCTGTCAGGGCTTGTGAATCTATTTAAGCCACCAGCCCTGCGCCTGCATCTAAAAATTTTCTTTGAACACTGACTAGAAAAATTTGTTTTCCTTTGATAATATTTTTTAGTTTCTATATACATTAGTGATCTATGGAATTTCTACACTGGTGCTCATGTTTTATGGACAAAAGATAAGAGACATGTAACTAGAAAAGCTTTAGTACTTTGAATCACCACACACACTTAAAGAGTGTGTTAGTATCATGTGATATCTGAATTATCTGCTATTCCTCTTTGTGAGTTGTACATGTCCCTTATTATCTTCATACACATATCCCTATTGGATGTAATAAGTATTGAACCGTGCCTGTTGTAGATAAGCTTTGAGGATGCTGACACAGGAGACGTGTTTTTGTCAGAACTGAACAGCTGGATTCTGGTGGACAATAAACTGGATGGCTGGAAAGAGTTTCCTATCATGTGGCCAGCAGTACAGATCCCTGCAGGTCAGTTTAATGGGTGATACAACCCATTTCAGCTCATCAAATGTGATAAAAGACAACAGATAATAAAATTCCTACTAAAATTCCTTTTTTTTAAAATTGTTACAAAATTAGGTATTCAAGTCATGCTTGTGTATTAAAATTATTAATATGATCAGACATCATGTTCCTAACACAAAATGTAATTTTAATATTTATTTCCAGCCTGAGCAAATGAAACTGATGTGCCTTAGAAAATTTTATGATTTATATATAGGTGACAAATCCCTAATTCATTGAATTAGGCTTCCATCCCATTACAAGTCATTTGCGTTTTTAGGACATGGACAACACAAAGCTTTTTAATTAAGTGGGTCACACATGTGTGTATATTTGTAATTGTCCATACCAACATTTTTATTAATTTACCACTTATTCAGCATAATGATGATGACATTTTTAGTTCCATGATTTACAAAGCATATTTTACAATTACCATAAGCTCAGTACTTCATAGGTCACCAAACCTAGTATTTAAAGAAACAAACTTTCAGATTTGTCAGTTTTAATACTGCACATTCACTTTTGCTCAAGATTTCTGTGTTAATAAATTTGCTAGATGAATGTATAATTGATTTTCAGTAATGAACTACATTGTCACTATCCATGTTGGAGATGTTCACAAGGCAGGCACTGACAGTAATGTTTACATCGAAATGTATGGAGATCGGGGAACGACTGGTCGTAGATTCCTCAAGCATTCTGTTTCCAACACAGAGAAATTCAAACAAATTCAAGTAAGGTTTGCATATTTTAAAATTGAAACAAATTCAAGTGAGGTTTGCATATACTATTTTAAGATTTTCCTTACAGTTCAAGCATTCTACTGAAAAGATGAAATATACATGTAGTAAAACTGAAAACTTTAAGTGCCATGAAGCCAGATTTTTGTAACCTCACCTTGTTGTAAGACAAAGTTATCTTATGGCATTGTTCTTTAACCATCATGCTCTGTCTATCATCTGGTGTCTATTGTCCATCAACATTTGCTGTGTTCATCTTTTCCATGATCATTTTTTTTTTACTCATGTTCACAAGACACATCCAGACACAAGACACACTAATGTTTACAAGACACATCCAGGCATAAGACACACTCATGTTCACAAGACACATCCAGGCATCACTGTCTCTTTAAATTGTGAAAATTATGCTGATCCATAATCAAATCCCATTTCTAAAAATAGAAAAAAGTTCAAACTGCATCTTTTCCAGATAGATTATCGGTTTTGAAAATATCTCAGGTAAATTTCTAGCATGAAGGTTTTACAGATGATGCCAATCTTCTATCAGGTATATCCATCATTATTAACAAATGAAAAGGTCTTTGAATGATAAATTACATTTTGTCTGTTGCTTTTTTTTCACACCTTACATCTTGTGTAGTGTATTTATGGCAAAGATTTCCTGTTATCACATGATTGTGAACTTGTTTAAGAAGGCAAGCATGTCACTGTAAATGCTAATTCAACAGACAATAGCCTAAATATTCATCACTGAATTATGCTTGTGTGATTATTAGTAATTCAGAAATTTATTAAAGACAAAAATTCCTTCTGTTTGGATTGTTAAAGTTTAATTAGCAAAAAACAATTAACATTACTTGGATTCTTTTTTTTGTCATGGTCAGTTTGTCTTTTATGTTTAAGTTTGATAAGATGAAAGTCATTCAAAATGATTAAAATAATGGATTATTCATTATTGCTAAAGTGCTCAAATAGCATAAAACAAGTTGATTTGGCTCTTGTATTTAAAGTTTGTTGAGACAGGTTAAAATGACAAAATCAAAACAACTGAAATATCACACAAAATTCAATAATGGGTGGAAACAGGAATTTATGTGGTTAGAATCAAGTTTAGCATGGCATGAATGTTCCTGTAAAGTCTTTTATAAGAAGAACTTCACAAATGTGACCCAGATAGTACTAGAATTGACCCAGATTGTACCAGTCTTGAGCAGTTTAGGTAGGAAGTCAGTAGCCTTATTCTACCCACTGGATGGAAACAATTAAAACTTCTTGGTGGACTTGGTAAAGGACATTCCCTACTTTGAGGAAAATTCAGGCTGACTCAGGAGGAAACCTGGATCCAGTAACAATACATCAACTCCTGATTGTTGAGATCAGCAGTGATGAGGACTGCCACAAGTATAATCCAAGCAGTGATCTGCTAAGAGAGGCTAAAATTCTGTGTGCTACTAATAAGGTTTATGACGGGCAACAAATTACTGTGAAAGGATTGATGTAATAAGATGATGTAAATATTTTAATATTTAAAAAGTGTACATTTGTTCAATAGTTGTCATTTTCAGTCCATGTGCATGCTAAAAATTTGGTTGATGAAAATTCTCCTGATTTGAAGTCAAAATGCTTGATCAAAGTTTGCAGATCTCTTGATCTATACTAATGAACAGAAAAAGTAAAACCAACAAGTTTTGTAAAATTTAACAAACAGTTAATTTCATAATAGTACAAAGTGAAACTTTGAAAGGAACTTACAGAAAGTAAATCCCAAATAATCCTAAATGTTCTATTACTAGTCCAAAAGTATAGAATGTTCTGAAGAAATTTCAAGAATCTTGAATGTGCTGATATACCAATAGTCTTGATATATCAAAATGATATAATCCAGAATGTCTTTGAAAAGTCCTCAATAATCTCAATGCAGTGTTTTAGTTCTAAAGTTAATGAGCACTTTGTAGTTCCAATGAAGAATTTAGTTAAGTAATTCCTTCCAAATTATTGCTGAACTCAACTAAAAGTGATTAGACATACTGATATTGTTTTGATAGGAATAAATAATTACCCACTTATTCCCTTATATATAGACTGTCACCTTACTTATGACACAATAAAATACTCAGGTTATGGGTCACTTTCCCATCCAATTTGTAAACACGTTTACTTAAAAAAAAATACCAAACTGGTAAAACAAGGTCATGTCTTGAACTTAAAGTCAGTTAACATCTTGACAAAAATCAGGTAGACAATAGAACTTCCTAGAGAAAAACTAAAGTTCTGAACTCAAATCCAAGACAACATGTTTATAAATGATCATTTACAATCATGGGCAAAAGTTAACTATGTAAAATGCTGTTTACAAATGACCCTTACAATCTACAATCAAGGACAAAATTTAAACACACAATATAGATATACCTAACAGCTAAGCTGACCGTTCTATTCTCTCGCATGTATAAAACCTTCCTTTTAAACTGTAGTGTGTATAGAAATTTCTAATTAAAATTGTCTTGTACTAATTGAGTGACCCACAGTAAAATACTCTAGAGGTCATGGTCTTATGAGGTCACCCCTTGTAGACATTCTGCCATAAAAGATACATGTATAAGGGGTGTAGCATTGGCGTGGGGCGACACAATAGTAAAATGTAGAATATGGTGGCCTCATAAGGGGGATGGTCGTTCTTGAGAGGGACTGCACAAGGAGTTAGAACAGCAACAGTAGTGGTAATAATACACATAACCACAATGAATACAACTTTTGCCAGCTTGTTATTATATGGATAAATTTTCAACATTAATTTTCAGGTGGATGTGTTTGAACTGGAGGCTGTATACTTGGGAGATGTTGAAAAAGTTGTAATAGGGCATGACTCTAAAGGGCCAGGTTAGAAATATTATTTTTATATCTTTTCTTTGTTTGTGTTTTGTATGGAAATCTGAAATCACAAAATATAAAGAAATCCAGTTAATTGTTTGCATGATGTTGGCTGGTTTACTATGTACTTCTTGTTATTTGTGGATTACAAAATTTTTGTGGATTTAAATTTCAGTGCTGCTAGAAATCACAAATTCAATTGGCTTACTAGCCATCAACACAATTTGACTATTTTCTCTACTGGAATCTTACCATTTCTCACCAGAAAGTAGTCTTCAATAAGGATCTTATAAAGTACACATAGTAACATTTTATTTCCACATTTTCTAAAAACCAGTTAAAGTAAGTAAGAGCAAAGAATAAATTTATTTATAAAGATCTGATAAGAGCCAAGGTACAAAAACCAAATGGCAAACCTGCAACTTGGTCCAAGTAGCTAGGATGTGCAGTTAGGTGGGAATGATATTTCTAATGTGAACCAATGACTTGAACTCAAATCACATCAACACACTATCCTGAAGCTATGTAATGTATTGACAGAAATGACACTTTGCAATCTGCAATCTTGAATAAAAACTGAAGAAGAAAATATAGATATACATAACATAATGTACATCACTTTGAGATCGGTCAGTTTAGAAAAATTGGACAGTCATATGTTCAGCATCTTCTATATCTATGGTTCATTTTGAAATTATATATTTAGTTTTAAAATATAAGGCATAAGTGTATTTCAAAATGCTCTTGCTAAAGTATAGCAAATCATTCAGATGAATGGCATAAGGTTAGATGATAAGAACTGTTCCAATGGGTGGCAGCATTTGTTTAGATTTGGGAAAGTTTTAGAAGATACTCAAGCAGCCAGTTACTTGCAAAAGAATGATTTTACTGACAGTTTGTAACAAATAGATAGGTAAATTAGTAATATTTATTTTTTTACTGATAAAAAAAGTACAGAAAGTTGAATTTTAAGAAGTTAAATATAGTGTATTTGATACTGAGAACTGGTTAGATGTCATTACTAAACATATTTACTACCAACAAATATGTCATTTTCTCATATCACAAAATGTTATACCCACTGAATTAAATACAATTACACTGTGTAATAAACTATTACTCAGTCTGTACTTAAACTTTGTACTGAAACCAGATATGAATTCACAGTGTGTGATAAATTATTATTCGGCCTGTACTTAAACCATGTGTTATAAATTATCACTCAGTCTCCTAATTCAGATATGAATTCACACTGTGCAGTAAATTATCTTGCAGTCATTACTTAAACATGCTCAACAAGATATGTATTTGCAGTGTGCAAGAAATTATTACTTAGTATGTAATTTAACATCGTGTTGAATCAGATATGAGTTCAGTGTGTAATAAATTATTACTGAATCAGTACATTAGCCTAATGCTGAGTTATATAGGATTTCAGTGTGTAATAAATTATTACTCAGTCAGTAGTGAAACATTATGCTGAATTAGATATGAATTTAGTTTGTAATAAATTATTAATCAGCCAGTACTTAAACTTTATGCTGAATACAAATTCAGTGTGTAATACATTACTCAATCTGTAATTTAACATTATGCTGAATTAGATGTGAATTCAGTGTGTAATACATTATTACTCAGTTGATACTTAAACATGCTGATTGAGATATAAATTCAGTGTGTATTAAATCATTACTCAATCAGTAATTTAACATTATGCTAAATCAGATAAAAATTCAATGTGTAATAAATTACTCATTCAGTAATTTAACATTATGCTGAAACAGATACAAATTCAGTGTGTAATAAATTATTACTCAATCATTAATTTAACATTGTGCTAAATCAGATACAAAGTCAGTGTGATAAATTATAACACATTAATTTGACATTATACTGAATCACATTGATTTTTGTTGCCTTTTTTAATTTTGTATGAAATGTTTAAGACATTTTGAAAATTAATATAGTTTATAAGTTATCTTGTGTTTAATGTATACTTCGATTAGTGAGTGTAAAGAAAATGAGTGTCAACAAACTTATCATTGCATAAATTCCCTGGTGACTTGTTACATTGAAGACGTTCATTTGCAGCACACTCTATTTTTAGATTATTCCTATTCACTATAATACACATTTCTTCTGATGAGTTTCAACTAAAAGTTTTAATTTTGTTTTTCAACACAATCTAT
This sequence comes from Venustaconcha ellipsiformis, assembly GCA_003401595.1. Lineage (NCBI taxonomy): Eukaryota > Metazoa > Mollusca > Bivalvia > Unionida > Unionidae > Venustaconcha > Venustaconcha ellipsiformis. The sequence goes on along the minus strand of QKMX01366416.1, from coordinate 46,076 downwards.
GGCAATTGGCATATGCATTTTCCAAATACCCTTTCATGACATGAAAATATAATAAGAAATGCATGACCTACTTTGTTCATTAAAGAATCCAGTTTAGGCAAAGAAGGTATGATCTATTTGTAACTAAAATCATAGGTAATTATAATTGGTCATTTTTGTATATACAGCCTTTTTCTTTTGAATTAGCTGGCTCAAAAATTTAAATGTACAGTGCAGAGTCAATGCAACAAATTTTACCATGTTGTTAAAGTAGATGACTCAGCTGGAAAAGTAGAACATAATTTAGCTGGTGACTGGTTGATGATAAAAAGGTTGTGTATCCTTTTTGATTTAAATTGATGAAAAAGTTTGTTTTGATTTGCAGGTAATGGCTGGTATCTGGAAAAAGTTGTTGTGCAGCAGTCTTCAAATTCAAGAGAGGTCATCTTTCCCTGCAATAAGTGAGTCAAAATACCTGTACAAATAGGCAACATCTGAAGAGCTTTCCTTTTTTGAAAAGTCCCTTCTTGTCTAAGTATGAGGTTACCTTAACAGATAGCCTTAGAGATAAGAATTAGTCTAGCATTGGGAATTGCAAGAAAAAGTAAAAGTACATTTTAGAATTCTGAACAAAGAAAATAGACCATTATGTTTATAGTTCAGACCATATTTATGGAGAGTTAACCATGCATGTCTTTTCTGTCATATCCTGTCACGTCAGTTTTTTATTCTGCTAAATAATTTTTGAAATACTTTATGGATTGGAATCGAATTTGTACAAGGTTGAACATTAAAAA
>QKMX01366388.1:0-13758 GCA_003401595.1 Venustaconcha ellipsiformis | reverse complement strand
TGAATACTTATTCCTTATTCACAATGATATTTTTATTTATTCATTATTCCCAATTCAGTATGTGATTGGTTACCACTCAATTAATCGGGAATAAACAACTAGTTACTTATACTTTTTATACTTTTAATTACATCCTCTTTGATAGAGGCTCAGCTATCTTTAACTATTTTTACCCACTTGTTTTTTGTTTTATGCCAAAAATCAATTAAACCGTTTACTCGTTCCGAGTTCGTGGAAGTCTATATAACTCGTCCAGTGACACAATTCACAATTTAGTGTCGAAATCATCATCGAACGGAGAACATTAATATTTGGTAGACTTTCAGCTGATACATCGCATAAACAACTGCCGTCACAGGATATGCTCAGTCATAATATGGTTTTTGGAAACCAGGCAGTATCCCTTGTTTGGAATATCATTTTTAACGTGACAACATCTCCAGCGTAATATAATCGAACAGTGTCACTTTTGTCATGGATAATCCAGGTATTGTCTACCGATGCGATAAATTTTATTCTACAAAGGTACATTTTTAACGTCAAGATAATAATACTCTTTGCTCGCCTGTCATTCATTGTAGCATCAGCGTCTTAATTCTGAATGTTGACCACACATTAGCCGCGACATCGTTGCGAAACCCTCTCCTGGATTCACGGATACAATTGATTAAAGCCGTATTCATCAAAGCTGAGTTATGGGTTATTATTTCAAGGTCGAATCTATATTTATAATGTTTAATCACAAATAATGATTGAAGCAACGACTAGTATAAGTAGTTAATGATTGGAGCTGCAACTCCTTGTAATAGGGCTTATGTGAATGAATTTTGTGGATACCACATGCAAATCATGCGCCGATTAAGTCTAGGACCAAAGGGAAAATTAAAGTGTAACGTTTAAAGTGGAACGCAGTTGTGTGTAGAATACAGAGGTAAAAATACAGAGCTTTGAAACGGCATTTTGATTTTAAAATGCTGTTAATGAGTCTAAGATAAAATTCGCGGAAGGCTATATCTCTAGATTTTCACGCTAAAATATTCTTTTTCTAATAATAATATTTACTATATAAATGGAGCAAGATTAATTTGTAAAGCATCCCATCATGAATATTTATAAGGCATCGCGTGCTGGTGTGATTAGGAACTGTGGACTGAAAAAGAACTTGATTCGGTTAATAATGCTGGTTATCTCATGTTTAATGCTGGATAAACAGGCATACCTGACACTAATTTGTGCATGAATCTTTTCATGGTCTGATCAAAGATGGACATGTGATTAATCATATTAACGGCCAAAAATATGATAATTCTTTGAATAGTTTGCAGGATATTACACAGAGCTAGAATTGTGGACTTGGAGATACTGGTTATTACAACAAATCGGCAGGACCGGTTACATCGTAAATTTACATACATGCGAAAAATAGAAGTTTGATCGATATATCCGTCTGCCAAATATTTATGCATATTCCCAGATTCGGTACGACTTGTCGCAGATAAAATAACCAGATCAACATTTTCAACAAAAAAAAAATGCAAAACAAAGTATACTATTTAAGTATCTAGCGGTAGACGAGGCCACTTCTGAATTGTACAATGACGTAGAACAGTAAAATACTCTACGTTTGCTAATAGTTCTGTCAAATAAAGCTTCCTCCTGTGGAGAGATTAAAGAGCAACCTTGCTTGTATTTTACAATAACTTACACTTTTAAATGAAATTATTTCTTTGGTTGATATTTTTTGTTTTTTTTTAAACAAAGATTATCCTTTCTTCCTGACATGTAATGTTCTTTCCCGTCCCCACTTTGTCAGGAAAATAGTTAAGAAAAAGAGTAAAACAGACAAGCCACACCCATAGGTGAGTTAATTTTGTATTTACAAATATTGGTGACGAAGTAATTTAGAGATAAGAAGATAAGAAGATAAAATTTAGAGATAAGAACATAAGAAGATAAAATTCGTGGTCTATGCGGATTTTATCATCATCGTCAAAGCGTATTCGTGGAAAACCCGTGACAAATTTTGTCGACATTTTGCAAATCACATTTATAATAATACGGTTTCCCCAAGGCTCGAAATTCAACAGAATAATACAATTATAACTAAGAACTCATGCACACATTTTCCCCAACATGCTGAACAATGTGGTGAATGAGAGACAAGCGCCCCACTCCTCCTGAATTGCCCCATACGACTTGTGTTTTTGATCGCCTCGATCAACCAAAATGTATCTACTGGCCTTCCAGAGTGGCTTAGCTTCTAAGTCCGGAGGACCATGTTTCCACTAACAGGAGAAGGGGTGAAGATAGTCGCTTCGGGTATATGGGGCTCGTAAACCTTGGATAGCTTCTCGTGTAGGAGAAGGAAAACTCTGTTCCCAAACCACCGCTGCCTTTCGGCTATACCCTTTCATGGGGAAGGCTAAGGGAGTAAGCCACGACAGAGAACCCGGAGACGGAGTTCCTAAGGCGGTCTTTCATTGCCTTCAGTGTCATTCTGGCAACTCCTGCTGTTGGTGCTAAGCTGCATCAGCATTTGTCGTACCTTTGGGAACATAAGCTGCATAGAGAGGGGGATCTACTGCATGGGCATAAGCAGTCTTATGAAATTGATGGTGTGTATCAGAATTTTTACTAATATTTGACTAATTCTTAGGTGATTTATCAAAGATTTTATAATTTCTCTAATAACATGAATTAGAGAAGGTCGGGGTTTTGCATTCAATATTCCAAAATCAGTTGAAATAAACAGCGAAAAGTCGGTGGAAATTGAATAAAAATCATTGGTTGTATATTTTTGCTACGTCACCTCAGGGCTTGCCCTGAGTAAGACCCCGAGCAGATCTTCCATAAATATTTACTATTGTATATTCACCAGACCTGTTTAAAACCTTCGCCAATGTGGTATACTCGTGCAGAACTTTAGGAGGCGGTGTCAGCACAGCAATTCCTTCACAGCCACATATTGGTGGATCAGTTATTGTCTATGTTGGTAATTTTGAATACCAGATCAGAGTGCTTTGAAGTACTTCAACATATTTTAAAAATTCTTTTGGTGACTCCAACCAATACGAATCAAAATAAACAACTCCACCTAGATCAATCGCATATGCAACACAATGATGAACTGGATCTAAATTTCAATAGACAATAATGATATCGATTTCAACACGGTTTGATTGTTTTGTTAAAAGATCACGCATTAAAACACCTCTGAAGATTTTGAAGTTTAACTTTTAGTAGCATCTAGTAAATCAAATTTTGACATGAAAATCATGTTTAGCGAAGTGTCTCCGACCTGCGACGGTTGAGGCTTCATCCTACCATAAATGAGAAGCTCCTGGCAGTCTTAGACCCCATCCTTTTCTGGAAAATCTTTAGTCCGTGACCTGTTACGTTGTTTAATGCCAGCACAGCAACAGTTCCAACAGCATCAACTGCAGCTACTTTTACAACAGATGCGGCTGAAGCGACTGCCAATGCTGGTATATCTGGAAGAAGTGGAAATATCCCCCGTTATGGCGATGTCTTTAATGGCTATCGCGGACAAATTAAATCTATGCCCAGTAGCTGAATGTTTGGAATCATTACAGTGTTTGCGTTGACGTTCTGTCAGTGACAGTTTATTCGGACCACCTTCTATCTGTGTTTATTTCAGCAATATTTTTTATTCCAGAAATCTTTTTCCATACTGTTGCTTTTTAAATTGACCAGAAGTTAGAGTAATACTAACATGATGGTATGACATTATAATATCATACGCGATTTAATTACTGATCACAAGTGATCCTGTTACGTGTTTTCCACTGGGGCATGAATTACTCTCAGTCGTACACCAACACCTTCAAGCTGCATTGTTTTGTCGTAGAGTATAACAAATTAGTCAATAATAAGTAACACCGGCTGGATGTAGATTTACTCGAGCTCGGAAGTGTATGTCAGCGACTGACTGTCTAAACAAATCTAAGTAATCAATCAGATACAACGTCGATAAATATTTGCAAACCATTGTCCTTATTCTGATCACGCCCCATAAATGTCATCAAGCAATTATACACACGTGCAACATGATTATTTTTAAAATCCATGAACACTTCCTTATACGGTTCTTGATGTCCATTTATCCTCAAAGAAACTTCAATATCAAAAGTTGGTCAAATACCTTATGATTTCGTATTTGAGGATTTTGTCGTAGGAAATCTTGAAAAGCTATATATACATGTGGCGGTGCTGAAACTCCATCTTGTGATGCTATCTGCCATACAAACGCTCTCCAAAAACCTGTGCTCGTGATCGAGTATGTAGTCATCGACAACCATTATAACGTTTATTTTTAGTTGCCTCCATAAATGAGAGCAGTCGCTATTTTTAAGTGAGTGATGGTGACATTGTTGCTATCCACAACGAAACCTTTGTCAGTCACATTCCATGAAGTGCTTCTGTTGCAGCTGGATTGAATCTTTCAGCGTGCCAGACAGCATCATCGTCTGTAGTTTTTTTGATGTATAGCAACTGTGTGTTTTTCTTTGAAGAAAACTAATCTAACATTTCTGCAGAAACCAAACATGCGTGACAGTGGTATTGCACAGCTAAATCTCCTGTGAGCATCAATTTGATTTTTGCAAAGAATAAACTCACAATATCTGCGGCGTCATCCTCAGCAGTAACTTCTATTGGTCGTGGAAAAGTACAAGATCGGCTCTCAGTGCGATTAGCAGTATATTTTACAAACATCATCGACGGATCAGCGGACGTTGAATAATCATCGCTCTGTCGGGATAGTCCTAATATTGTCGTAGTAGCATCAACGTCATTGAGGCATGCTTTGATTTCTTTACCATCAATAATATAGCATGCACTGCTGAATAATGCCATGATTCCGTTATTAATAAATACAACATGCGCAATGCCATATGGATTACCATCATTTTCTACAAGTCTACAATGAACTTCAACGGATGTCTCGGTGGGTAGGAGATATCTTGATGTATCCTGGACTTGTAGTTCGATTCGTCCACGTTGGTTTTATTCTCGTGCTTCATAAGTATTATATTGATAATCACGTACGGACTCATCCATGAGTACTGGCGAGTCCATGTCAAATGCTGAATCAGATACACGTTTGAACATTATTAATATTTGATGGTGTCCAAAAGGATGCAACGCCGACGTTTAACGTCCACAACGACAAGATAACCCACTACCCGCAACCAGATTGGAATAAATATTCCGAGCTTCTTCACCGACTAATTCCTTCAATCGTTCTTTTGCAGATTCATTTATTATTTTGCTATAATTTGCCAGTATAACGTCGGTGCTGGGCAATTTTTATTGGCTGAGGTCTGACCTCCGGAGATCTGAGTATTAATCGTGCTAGTCTATCCTTGATTGATGAGAACGCTTAGCTAGCAACACCACCAAAAGCACCAATACCTTTATCACGAACAACGTCGAAAGCTTACATTGCCAGTTGCTTTGCAATCCGTATTGCTTTTGGGGCCCTCCTTCTAAGTAGACCATGAACAACATACCTAACCCATCTTCGTCGATCACTTTATATGTTGGTAATCATGAATTTATCACCCTGACAATTACAGATCCACGTTGAGCATTATATATTATTTTCTTGTCACTGATCTAACTGCGTCAATTCCTGAGGTAATCATCAATACACATTAATGTCCATGATACCTCCTCTAAATAATATCTTACAAATAGCAGATTCTTCATTAATGATTTCTAGAGAATTATTCTTGGCTCATCTTTCTACAACAAGAATTGCTAGTCTATTAACATGGGTAAGGTCTTTATTTGGTCACAGGGTAAAATACCACTTTTACTGGTATCTGTACCAGGAGTGACGATACCACTTCCAGTGACAACAGTGGAGCAGAAACTTACATTTTGTTCGTCCTCACTTGTTTTGACTGGTTGCTGTGATTGTTGGTTTTGTTGTTATTGTTTATGTGGTTGTTGTAATTGTTGTGACTGTTGTAACTGTATAAGATATCTATCTATGCCATTAATAAATGCAACGTCTCGTCTCTTGTATCACTATTTCAGGCCTGATCAACCGCGCAGTGTATGCAAAAGATCATTTGTACCAAATTATAACGACTTGCAATATAATCGGGCTACTAGGGTCTTAAAATATTTTCTCTGTTATCAAAACTTTGCACGGCAAACGGGTAATTTTTCTACGCTGCCTATTTTTATGACGGAAAAACACTTTTACTAAATTTATCATTCACTTCAGTTTTGAGTATTGCTTGTTCTGGTTCTGGTTCTGATTTTGGAAGAAGATCCTTTTTATCGCCTATTTTAGAACGAGCTTGGACAATACCTTCAAATATTGTTTGCATTGGTGGAGCAGGAGCTATTTAACCTTGAAGTCAGAACCTTAATTGTTTGTTTAGTTCGTTTTCTGTTTTTTTTTTCCAGTTGCTTTAGCTGCTAAAAGGCAATCTTCACTAGCCTTTGTAACCGGTTTAAAAATTCTTCCGTACCCTCCACAAATTGCACTCGAGGTTATAGACCATCTTGCAGTTGTTGCTTGTCAAAATCACGGACGGGGAGATATTTCTTAATTTCCTCTTGTCGCTGTTTAGCTAGTTTAGCTGTACGAGATTCCATGGTTAGCGTATTATTGATATAATACTGAATTATTTACAGCACCGGCATAGGGAGGGGATGACCAACGGTTGTAAACACCAGGGGTCGGTAAATAAATGTGAAAATACAAGCTTCCAAGCAAACATTCGCTAATCCGGTTAGAGACCTCAGTTTAGAATTATTGATGCTTGTATTTTCATTTTTTAAGAAGCTTACTTTTCAAAAATTTAACTTGGTCTGTTCAACCTCCATATGAAGCCTTTTTTTTGAAAATAAAACTGGGTCTGTTTACCTTCTATATGAAACTTTATTTTCAGGAATAAACTTGGCATAACGAAATTAATTCTATCACAATATGCCACAGCTAAATGTATTAGTGTTTCTACACAGACGATACACACAAACATAAAAAGAGGTAATAGTTTTAGCGAAGACTATAAGGTCTACACGACCAAAGACCTTTAAAATTTATTTGACTACATCAACGATCATCACACAGACCCAGGAGTTACTACTACCACAACAAAGCAACAAGCAGAAGATATAGGACTTTGCTATGGAAAAAAATAAGAACATTTAAAGCTGGTGATATCAAGTTCATACATTTTCTTGTTATTCAAAGAAGCAAATGCCCAATTTTCCTTTTCATTTTCCCCTATTCTCTTAGAAAATAATTACTTTTCAATGACTGCCAAATAGAATATGGCTTAAGTCCCTCTATGATACAATGTGTGATTGTGTTCAAGTGTCCAATCCATATAAAATAAATTCAGAGAAAGAGAAACGTACAATCTCTTTGGCATATGATTGTGAAATCTGAATCCCAGTACAATTTCATAATACATCACAAAAGAACATTTTCTTTTTAAACTATCTTTCTACTTTTTTAAATGTCTTTACCAGCATGGCTTCTTAATATTCATTTGCTTATATTTGTGTTGCTTTCATGAATTAGTCGGCAGGTATGGATTCTTATCTTCTGTTTCTGTTTCATATTCACAACAGTCATATTTACAGCTGTATGTCTTTTGACCACTTAGAAGATTCTAATTTGGACGTTTTTGATATTCTGGAGTCCAATGTCTTTCTTTCCTAGAAGATATAGCAGGTGTAATATGCAAAGACCGTTTTTTTCCTCACTGGCTGCTTTTCTGGTATTTCCAATAACCCTCCACTCTACCCGTATGACAATATATCCCACACATGAGCGTTACCTTTTGATCACTTTTAATTGTTTCAGCACGGTTTACTAACACCTGTGATTCAGTCATGAGGCTTAAAGTTTCGTCCGAAAGTAAGTGCCCCAATGAAGGCCAGTTGGTGCAAAATACCAGCTTTTCTTAATGCTCTGTTGTGATTGTAGAAAGGAAAATCATGTTGAGGGATGTACTTATTCAGGCAAGCCTATGGTGGCGATCAAAAAAGACAATGCGAACTAATGCGCTTTCGATCAATACTTGGGATTTCGATTTGTTTTCTCTTAACCGGTGTGGAGACATCGGAGTATGCCAATTCACAATGTTAGAAATAATTACCGAATTTCTTTACACTTGGCAATATAACAGATGCTTCTGCATTTTCCTGTGCGATGATGATTATTCGAAACTGGCATTTGATTGGTAGTGGCACGTCAGGGTGATAACAAATGGCAATTTCATCTTAATCCTTAATACAAATCATATGACAGTTCATACCAGAATTGGTAACACTACTTTGAAGCAAATATTCATGATAAGTGCAAAGAAAATGTTATCCAACACCCCATCCGTAAATTTCGCCACCTGGTCTCCTGGTATTGTATATGTGAAACGTTCTTTGTATTTTCTTCTTTGCACGTATTGTATCATTGCACTACTGATATTGCATATGTGAAACTTTCTTATTATTTTCTTCTTTCCAAGTATTGTATCATTACACTACTGCCTGTAACAACATAGTCTTTGATAAGCTCAGCCGATAAACAGCTGTCATGATTCCACAGTTGTTAGTTAGCTGAACCATGGAGTTTTAATACTAGGTTGCCTTTTCACTTGACATCAATATCTTCATTGTCAATTTTATTCGTTTCAGTTGACAAGATTGGTCTTCTAAAATGATAAGCTAGCCTGGATCGACACCAAAAACAACAGGACTAGAAAAAACACACAATCGGCTTTGGTGGGAAATAAGCTCATTTCAACTTCAGAACCCTTTTCGTCTAGCAGAATAATGTCCAAAAATGCTATGAAACACAGTTGTGTAATATTACATAATATTTAATTTGAAATCAATAAGTGTTAGTGTTGTCAGTGTACGCTTCTGTGAACGTAATACTTCAATGACAAGATGACAGCATATGATATAATCAAACGGAGATTGTACTGGCAACTTTAAAACAAACGATGTTAGTCCACTAGTGCCCAGGTATAAATAGTTAACAACTTCAACTGGAGGTGCTAATCCATAGGAGATAAGATGCAAACTATATTGAGATGTTACCACGTATGTGATTCAGTGAGTTTCAGGACCTGCTGATGAATGCAGATTGACGATGCCAGATTCATGTGGCAAAATCGATGCAACTTCGTCTTGAATAAAAACAGCAGGAACATGTATTTTGATTTTTCAATCTCGAGTAAATCAAGATCGACCACGGCTGGATCAACGGCGTGATCTTATGCGACCCGAGGTTTTCGACGGCTTGTATCCGGTAATCGAAGGCCTCTTACTTTTTATAGGGCCATCAATTGCCTCTTTCACAGCCATTCCTGATGAGGTGTTTCTGCGCTGAGCCGCATCAAAGCTGAGCTACCTGTATTTTGGTCAGCCATACTAGGACGCTAGCTAATTTTGCTGAAGAAAGTTTCAGTATAACCTTACAATTGTTTTTGATTGAGTGTTTCATTTTTGAAAGTTGATTTTCAGTAAGGTCTACCTTCACTTCTTGATAGGACAGTTATTATCAAATATGTAACAGGTGTGATTATAAATTCTGCGAGTTTCCCACAGATCCATCGATCAATATCATTCGACCATCAGCATCCTCCAAAATCAGTGTCTTTTCAGAAAGTATAGCGGCATAGCACTGATAACCACCACCAGCATATACTAATAAGTACATGAAAATATATATATCAACGATGGTCCGACAGAAAAGCTCCAAATTGTCCAATACAAATAATTAATAAAGTTCAAAGTACTAAAGTCTCGTGAAATTTGCAGACCCGAGTAAACGTTTGGATACCGGTACGACAACCAATTGTGTTATGTACGTACCATACGATTTGTTGCTTCTGCATGGCTAAGCTCATTTCTTAACAGGATTCTAGATGGCCTTTAACCGTATGAATACCTCATTTACTTCTATGTTGTCAAATATCACTTTGCATTGTGATCGTTCATTATCTTGAGTTTCAAGCTGAATCGCTAAACACATGTTTTGATGCAGTAAGGAAGTTCGGGTACTATACCTTATTGATTATTTTAATACCGTGCAAATCCACTCCCCATTGCCAGATTTGCAGTCACCTAATTTGACATTCGCTGTTGCATTCTGTTAATGCTATATAATTGGAACTGCCTTTCAGCAACGTTACTGAGGCCAGTTCAGCCATTTGTCTTGTACAAAGGTTTCCTCGTATTAATAACGCGAATGGGTTCTACACGTTCACACACGACTGTCATTGCTGTTCTTATCATTAAATGTCATTTCGGTCTCTGTTGTATTATTAATATTCACATTGCAGATCAACCAAGTGCCTTGTCTTGATTTCCAAGGGAAAAATGAATTTGTATCAGCTGATTTTATGGCATGGCAGATACATAGTTGCTGCGGCCATAATGGATATTGAATCATCTAATTATATGGTTGGTAAAAACCCAAACAGTATGTAAACCTGAACAACTATGCCTTTATAAATGTCACTAATGGCATCACTGTATATTTATTTGCAATGTTGATGTAATTTTTAAAAGATGTCCGACCTGATATGATATCCATTCTCTCACGCAAAATATGCATATTTTCGGCTAGATCTTTGAGCCAACCAAGCACTGTTCTCAACGATGACTATCCAATGTTAACCAGATATTGTGGAGATTCAATGGCAATGATGAATAATGGAGGTAAATGTGTGATCATGTTTACGAATATAAATTTTGGAGTCCTTGCTAGTGAACCTCAAAATTCTACTTCGAACTACATCATTGGTTGAGGTAAAATCGTATAAACCTGTAGGACTTTCCGTAGTATGCCAGGTGGTACCGTTATCTTATGGAAACACAAATGTTTAACTGGGGTCTAGCCACCAAATCGACTTTGAGGTAAACTCTCATATACTCATAGCAAAGCTTGTGCGAACTCAAATATGCTTGATTCTCCAGCGGTCATAGGGGAAGAAAAATCACCTGAATTCTGATTCTGTGTGTGAGGTGGTAATCATCAAGGTAACGCATGGGTTGTATTTACAACTTGCTGCATTGAAACATAGATTTCACGCAGTTGTTTCAAAATTCGTGCTTCTGTGCAAGATATGTGTTTCTGTCTATGAGATATTTAGTCAGCAATCCCTGACGAATTGATGTAGCCTGATTATTGATTTCCGACGTATTGTTGCCCGCAAGAACTAATCCCACAAATATTTTAAATCAATCCGCAAGTTCTTTAGGGTCGCAGAATCCACAATCTAGATATTTTTCTTCTTTTAGTCGTCTCTCCTCTCTTGCATTTCATTTTAATGCTGGCGCCCCATTTCTACTTGTTCGTTAACCCATTTAGATTTTTGCCGTACTGCACGATGTTATCACTACATCCTCAGCTTTTTCTGTATCTTACCCATTACATATTGTTCTTCTGCTAGTGGAGAAAGAGTTGATATACGTGTTGGATGTTGCTGATGCCACCTTTCTTGTTATTCCTTATCCGGTGAGGGAACATAATATCTTTTTTCGGTTTATTCTAGCGTAATTTGTCTTTCTGCAGGTTTCGCTTGACATTTTCTCTTTTTGGGGTTTTGTTGATGAAGGAAGCACAGGCGCAGCACGTTGTTATTTATCATGGTAAAACCTTTACATTTGTTATCTAGGCCACTCTATGTCTTTTTTTGTGCTAATTCTGGTTTAGGTGGTTGGTGTACAAGCTAACTCGTAAATTCCTGAAATCTATGTCATTTTTATTCTTCTGTTTCAGTGTTTAACTAAGGTATTCGTGACCAAAACTATGTTTCCTCGTGTTGACTTGGTAATTCTTGCCGTGCTTGTGGTTGTGGTTGCACCACTAGTTACTGTCATTGCACTATTTGAAATTGTAAAAGCACTTATCATAATGCAGAAGCTTCTTCAGTGTTTCCTCCTGTAAATGCATCATTCATTTCCATAAAATAATCCCAACTAGTACCAGTAGCTTGTTTCTTTCCCATAAACGCCCTGAATTTCATTTTATGGCTTTCAATATTCTTGTAGTCATCATGTGTCTTCGATAGAATTTTTATATTTTAGTCTTTCCATTTGAGAGGTCTACTTATAGCAACAAGCATAGAATTTTCAGAAATCTCCAAGCAAGCTACGTCTTAAAAAATTTCGGCGGTATTGTCAACTCCGACTTGTGTTCAGGTGACACGTTTTAAAATTCGGCAAGTGCCTCTTTAACGTCTTCGTCATGTACATAGGTGTCTTCTCCACGTTATTTTACATCTTCTTTAACGTCCTTAATTGCCTCAGGCAAAGGCACTATAATTTCTGCAGTTGCTCTTGTGTCTCTTTTGGTAATCCTTGGTGCGTTTGATTCTCTTACAAACTAAACCAGGTAATGCTTCTGTTCTCGTTGATGTTGCCAGACTTGTGCGGTTACTCTTGTGGCCCTTTAAATATTCTCTTTTGTTGGTTAAATCATCGATAAAAATGTTTGCTCATACCACACGGTGGAATATTCTCGTGCAGTCTGTTGCGATTGTAACATACTTTTGACTTTTTGTGCCTTCTATCACATATTAAATCAATTCTTTCTGTTCTTGATTGGCTTTACGGCGTCGCTTCTCATACTTTTATATGGTATCATTGCCCGACATTTTGATTTGATTGTTCATTTTTATTGCTAAATTGACGCGTGCGACACATTGGTGTGAGACACATTAGTATCTAGACCTGTATGATATCTATTCTCGCGACTTCAATTTATTGTCAAATAACGGTGAGAACACTATACAGATCCAATGTCGTAAACATGTCACGACATTCATCCCATGATGTAGGCAACACACCAAGTCCAATGAATATTTCCAAGACCATGGGAGTAATCATCAAAAAAAAATCATCAGCATATTACAGTCGTTATGAATCATTTTGGCACATGGGCATATCGTTCAGTCAAATAAATGAGTCCATGTTTTTGTACCGACTTCGTGAAAATATTTGAGCAGAATTGATTTTGCTTTCAAGTATCGCATCATCGAACACAAAAGGATTGCTTTTATTTGCATCCAAATTGTCCATAATAGTGGCTTCGTCAATAATGGAAGTTGTTTTGGTGTTTTTACCAATCTCGACGCTTTTGAACAGCTTTAAATTCATCATAGGACATTTAATCAGCCAATGGCTAAATCACGTATAACCGATCCAAGGTTAACAATCGCAAATCTATATTCAGCAATAAATGAGTTTTACCTGCTCCAGCAGGGTCAATGATCAGTGCATGAACTGAGTTTGGAAACACTGTTCCATCACTATACTTGGACCGCTTAGGTGTTGCTTTTGGGGAGGAATTAATGAGGCAAAAATCGTTGAATTTTCATTTGCGTGATCCCATTAAATAGTTCTCTGGAGTATAATACGAAGATGTCGTCATACAATATCGGATGTCGCGACGAATCCAACTTGAGTTCAAACACGTATTGGACGAGAAGTGATTACTGAAACTTGTCTTTGATATGAAACAAAGAAGTTTACGTTTGCTTAAGAAAGTCAAAAACAGTTTTAAAAGGTAGGCGGTAGAGATGCGTGGATGTATTAATAAAGTAAAGAGAGTAACTTTGCGATTTTCATAAAACGTATCAATGTTAAAATTATGCTAATAGCAGATAAAAGAAGCCTATGTTAAATCCTGAAACAGAATCAGAATCTAACAGGAATACACACAAAAACACACACACACACACACACACTCACACACAC
>QKMX01366387.1:61821-74804 GCA_003401595.1 Venustaconcha ellipsiformis | reverse complement strand
GATGTTACTACATGTATAACTGATTGTCAAGAAATAAGGCAGATCTACACCTGGATGTTACTACATGTATGACTGATTGTCCAATAAATAAGGCAGATCTACACCTGGATGTTACTACATGTATAACTGATTGTCAAGAAATAAGGCTGATCTACACCTGGATGTTACTAAATGTATGACTGATTGTCCAAGAAATAAGGCTGATCTACACATGGATGTTAATACATGTATAACTTATTGTGCAAGAAATAAGCCTGATCTACACCTGGATGTTACCATGACTTGATTTTCAAGAAATAAGGCTGATCTACACAGGGATGTTATTATGATTAGAAATCATCTGTTTATTAGCTTGCATCATCAATGAAGGTTCAGTAAGTTCTCAATGTTTGTCCAAATAAAGCCAGCTGAGGCAATCATCAAGCACTAATTGGCATTGCCACAACAGTTAAGTGATTCTTCCTACTTGCTAGATTGAGCCACCATTTTTGAGGAGAAAATGAGCAATACAGTTACCAAGATTGATTGTGGTCCATAAATGTCAAGCAAACAGTAGCCTTTTTTGCACCTTTTCTGAGAAAATAAAATGGAAGTCACACAGGTGTGGCTCAGAATACTGGCAAAGTCATGGGTAATTATTTAATTATCAACCCAAAAATTAGGAAAGTATTTTTCACATGCTCTGTATAATAGTGACAAAAAAATCTGGATGAAGAATAGGTTTAATCCAAACCAGAAAAAAACCCAAAATATATGCAAACATTCTTCAAAGTCATGGAAAAGTTGGGAATTGTTAGAAGTGACTTTTTACATAGACTGGTTGCTGAAAGAATGTTGAAGATCTTTCAGAAGTTCTGGAACTCTTCAGTCGGTTCCTGTATAAAGTTGTATAGAATACAATCTCCCTCCATCAAATGAACCACATATTTTGTAAATTAAAATGAGTCCTTTCCTGTTCAACTTTTGTAACTGGGTCATTTGCTATTTATAACATCTTGAGATAACCCCAAGTTACAATTTGATACAGCACTGTTACTATTTTTGGAGCCTGCTGTGTGCATATCACTCTGCATACACATTACAATAGACCTTGAGTGACTGGAGTTTTATCAGTGAGAAAAGCATAGTCCCAAGTGAATAAAGGCACATTCTCTGGTGTGACTGAAATGATCTACATTATGTCAGCTAATTCAAGTGTAACTCCTTGGATAACAAAGACTGATTCAAAGACAGTATTACATGTTTGTGTCATGAAGTTGTCAACAACAGAATATGTTCCCAGTGAGTACAACTTGTTACATTTTTTGGACAAATAAAATTGTCAACTATAGTCTGTTCCAATGAGTACAACATGTTACATTTTTAGAGCAGATGAAGTTGTGACTATAGAATCTGTTCCTGATGACCACAGCTTATTGTTATATGTTTAGGGCCAATGAAGTTGTCAACTATAGTCAGTTCCCAATGACCACAACTTGTTACATTTAGTACAAATGAATATGTCAGCTAAAAAGTCTGTATCAGATAACAACTTCTTGTTACTTTGTATTCTCTGTCTATTAACCTTGAGCTTCAAACACTTGTATTCTTCCTTAAATAGAAAAGACGTACATTATCACAGCTCTTAGTGCTTGCAAAATCCTCTTATTGTTAATATTTGTGCGAGTCAGTACACTAGCATTTAAAATTGATCATATACTCAGAGTTGTGTTAAGGGCTTACATTTTCTATTAATATGAAAACCAAAGTTATTTCTTTCCACCAGAGTGGGAGACATTGGTTTGTACAGTCCATACATTCTGTACATCAAATGTTTTTTTAAAATAAGCTAGATGACAATCTAACAGGCTTTAGCAGACCATTTATATTTAGAGGTTGGGGCTGGTTCCATGACCCAACTGGGTTCTGGAGAAAGGGACATTATTTTTAATAAAAAAACATTGTATCTTTTTTTATTGATAAAAACCATACATGTTTCAATAAATTTGTAAGAATGTTTGAGCTAGAAATCACTTCAGGCAGAAAAATAAAATTTGGTATGGTTATTTATATTTGTGTATTTGGGCCATGAACTGGAGTAGAATTTCAGACCATATAAAATTATTAGCTTTAAATAATGATTTTGGAACGTTTTGGAAAAACCCTGTAAGCACTAAATTTCCATTTTGTATGCATTTTTTTAACTATATGGACTCTGTTACAACAATTTAAAGTAGGCAAATACAATTTGACAGGCATTATCACAGGCAATGTAGATTGATTAGTGTTCTGCCATTATTGAAATTTGTCTACATTGATTTTTAAAGTGGATTTATCTGGTGTGAAGTGACTTGCAAACATTACAAAGCTTTTGGTGGGTGGAGGGTACAGAATGACAGCCACATAGTGAGTGAAACATGCAAAATACCCTGCAAGTCCACAGGTTTAATCACCTGGAAATCCTACTGGTCATGTCCATATCAAACTGGTTCTACATTTCATTACACAAGAAGACACAATGTTGTCAATGAATCAGTGGCAACTATGTATTTATCAAATGAAAACTGGAAAATAAAGGGAACCATGAAATTTATATCATATGTAAAATCTATTAAATTTTATTAAATTACACATAACATGGCTACTGTTTACTGGCCAGGCAGGACGGTAATGCCAACTGCTTGGCTGATACAGGTCCATACATAACTCGTCTAGCAGCATCAGACTTTCTTGCTGCCAATGAAGAATTAAAAACAAAAGAATCAGAATCTTCATCCACTCACATCAATCACAGTATCAGAACTAAACCCTGCCTCATATGACGAGGCTCTTGTGTCCCAAGTACAACTGACCACAAAATTGTGGTCTGCCTCAAGATGAGATCCAGCAGTGGATTGCTGGAACTGGATCAAATGCAACATCAGCAGAATTCAGCTAAGCAGTTATCATCATCATCATCAGGGTCTTGTGGTGCATCCCATTCCTATATTCCAAGAAAATTACATGATCAAAACATTTTTGAACATTGTTTACATATGAAGGTGTTGTATTTCTTTTGAATATTTCTTTTCTCCTTGGTTTTGTTTCATTTTCTAGCCACTGGTGGCTTCTGGACATCATGTTGACTTTTGGAATCTAAGGTGTCATCAAACATGGGATTGACACAAGAGTTTTTAACTGTAGCTACAAACATCTGTTTAACGCAGACTACACACACAAATTATCTTCTCATCTTATCAAGATTGGCAGGTGGTCATCAGAAATAAGTCATCATCATCATGTGATTTCACTTGGTTTCTATTAGTTCTTTTAACATCATACAATTTGAACATTAAATTTACTCCATATACCTAAAATCAACTGGCCAGGTGGGCTGGATACTCATTTTTAAGCGTCCTACAAGAAATTAGCTTGTATTGAACCAGTGGACTGGCATCAATTTCATGTGGCTCCTGTATCCTCCATTAGACCAAAGACAAATCTATCCTGATCTTTTGTAAAGTTTTATGTCACTTATATCAATAGTACTGTTTGGATTGATGTGAGGAAGACTCAGCCATATAATATCACACTTCAGACAAAATTTAATTTTCTTCAGCTTGCAAGATATTTTCTTTACGTCTATCAGTTGCTAGATTCACAGAATGACATTGATTACTTTTTCATCCTTTTACAGATATATATATAAAAAATATTAGGCCACCATATGTGTACACTTTCCATAAGGTCTTTAAGCAGCATAACAAGAAACAATGGATATGTCACTGAAAACATTCTCTAGAAGAAAAAAACTAAACTTAGCTCTCTGGGACAGAACTAAGAAGTGATAAAATATGACATGTAAATACAATGTACACAGTACATGATCACCCACCACCACATGCCAGAAGTTTGTAACCAAATACTGATTTTAAAACCTAAAAGCACGAAGGATAAAAAAAGAATGCATAAAACTTATTCATTTCATTCTTCAATCTGTAATTTCTAATTTGATTGTCACCAGAAGTCTCAAATGCTGGCAGCTTGGCATTTCACACCAATGAGTTCTTGCAGTTGCCATATTTGTGTTGGTGATTCTATTTTTCAGAAGAGATGTGATATAGTCTGCTGTCTTTGATAAGCTCTGAATTCTGTAAATTTCTCAACTTTGGGAGTTACATCCCTTTTCACACAGACACACATCGATACACCACGAGATGTATACATGGTATATCAAAGATAAAGCACATACACTATACATATATTTTATTTATATCACATACAAACAAATATATTTGCATTTCCAACGCAGGTAAGACTGACTACAAGTAATTTGTTTTAAAATGAATTAATGAACTCTGCACAGCCCTGTCCAGCTTATCTGCTGCAAAATGTAGTTCTTAACCTTTTGTGAATAATCGCAGTCACCTTTGCAAACTGGAAAGTTGATTCTTTTAGTTTCTGAACTTTTATTTCCACTCATTTTGACCAACCAAATAAGATACATGATTAAATAAACAAGAAAGATGGTTTAGAGGAAGAAAGAAGAGCACTACAAATGCTGCAGGGTTAACTATTTGAATATTGAATGCACCGTCTATAACATATCAGCTGGAATATATAAGAGATAGGTGTATACACTACCGGCAAGAGGTAATTAAAATGTATTTACAGTTCATCCAAGTCAACTAAGTCATTATTATAATTTAATTAGCATTGCTACCAACCATACAATTGTTTCTATCCTTCATTTATAACTTTCCCCTTTCTGTTGCTTTGTGTGACTCCATTTTTCTATCATTCACATGTCCAAAGACATCATCGTATGACAAAATGAAAATCCCCCATGCTCATTTTGTAACAGATTTTCACATATCTTTCTACAAAAGTCCAAAGAGAGAAAGACTCTTGTAAAATATGTCGACAGACCATATGAGAGAGGGAGGGAGATGTGGTGGGTATGAGAAACTTAAAAAAATGGCATTTATTTGTTGGCCATCCATATTTTTCATTATTGGTTGATTAGTCTACTGCCTTAGCAACCAACACAATGATAAAGGTTAATGAAGGGTGAAGCACCTTCGGACATTTTAGTATGAAATAATGCTTTTTAGATGCATATTAATAGATTTTCTAAATATGAACAAAGATTCACAAACACATATTAAATATATTACACTATTTCTCTTCCTCCTTATATATAAATGTACAAGTTTTGACAGGCTATTGCAACTTTGTCTCACTGGTACTGTGAACAGTGTATTAAAATCTAGACATCATTTTAGTCCTCCATAAAAAAAAAAACCTTACAAATGTATGGGGGTGGGGTGTCCTCTCCCATTGGGGTCTCAAGAAGTGATGCACCTGATCCTGGGTGTCAAAGGAACCTAGTCAAAATTGCATTTTACATTCGTACAAAACTACTCCAGGTAACCCTATTATCATAATATACTTCATTCCGAACAAACAACATTTGAAAAAATAATTTTATGAAACTTTCAACAATACTTGAAGAATTTCACAATGCTCATTGACACATTAACTTCTTCTCCAATAATATTAGTGCTAAAATAATTATATGAGCATGCTATTGTTCACAAGGTAATTCAGTCACATTAATTTGTCTATATCTGCAGGAAATACATTATACTTTTCTCTTTTCAGACAAAATCTATTAAATAAATCACCCAAATACATCAACTATATACAAATAATCACATAAATTTGACTTTTTCTTCCACTGAACAAACCTGTTGAAATGCCAGTCTTAGCAAAACTTTATTTTGCTTTCATTTTTGTAACCACTGACATTTTTGACTCAGTGTTCAATCATTTCCATTTTCTCAACACAGACTTTATTCCTTTCTAGCACCTCCTCAAATTAGCTGTAATAAGTACTTTTAATATTAAATTTATGCAGCTTCTTTTGAAGATGCTGTCTGCTGCTCCAAACTCTTTTAACTGCAATTAGCTTAATTCAAATAATCCTTGCAAAGATAAAAAAATGCCAGTCCTCTGGTAAATTGTGACTTTTCAATAAAGCTTAATTAAAATGCCATTACCAAATCTTCAAAGAAAGATAATTTTAACAGTATTTCAGAGTTAGCACACTTTAAAAACTCACTGTAAAGATTCAGCAACAACAAATCTTGTCCATTTATAATTTTTATTTTTCAGTTGATGGAGTGACTTTATAACAATCTAAAACAATCTTAAAACTATGTAATATCAGTCACCCAAGGAGGGCAAGCAAAATGTAAGATCTAATAGACCTGTGGTCAAGCATAAATAAGCTCTGTGATTCTTTCATTGTTGTCATAATGTCAGTGTATGATATACAGTGTTGCACCTTGAGCAAGCCATGGGGATATCTCCAACCTCAAACTGCCAGTGTCTCCTATCTTTAAAAAAATCCCCACACCTTGATCATTATATAGAGACAGAGGTACACAAGATGCCCCTATGATAGCTCAAACAAGGTGCAATACTAGATATATCTTTATTCTTGGTAAAGGCTGCTTCCCTTTTCAACATCTCTTTCAAGTAACATTGAGACTGGACTGGTGGCCTGCTGAAGTATCTGTCTTCAAAATCTCACGGACAGCCATAGTAGCATAACAAGATGGTGGTAAGCTCATCTCCAGTATGAGGGCTTTGTGTTTTCCCCCTGAAAATATATTGCAATGGTTACACTGATATGTACTAGTAAAGCACAAGATTTCAAAGGCATTAAGACTGTCATCTAGTTTGCATTATGCATAGCAAAAGGAATGAAAAAAATTATACATGATAAACATTATAAGTGAGATTTCAATGGACTTCACTGAGATAACTTTCATGTCAAATACCTCAATGAAACATAAAACACTGAGTCAGTACCACAAGTTTCTTACATTTTCATTTTGAAGCTTAGTAGAGTGTATGTCCTCCCTTTAATGCTACACACTCTTTGCATTGTCTTTCCACTGGCATTGTAAACTAACATCAATATGCTGGTTTATTTGTTTCATTCTATCACACAAACATCAGAAAATATTTAAACACATCTCCACATATGTCCATGTCCATTTGGATGGTCAGTAGAAAGATTAATTTGTCAATGAGCAGAAATAATGCCAGTTCCTAGCAAGACATGGTCTGCTGCTAACACCAATAACACTGTTCTATTCTGTGATGTACTATCAGACAAAGTAATGTTTTTCATCATGCAAGCAAACCATCAGCCACAGTAATTCTTTTGTAATACAAAGACTGTGTTCCAGATCATCAGCCACAGTAAGGTTCTCTGTCATATACACTTTGTTCCAAAACACCAGCCACAGTAAATTTCTTTAATGTACAAGCCGTATTCCAGACCATCAGCCACAGTAAAGTTTTCTATCATGCAAAGTTTTCTGGAATTAAAGTCTCATGATATCCACAATTATCAGTTGGCTGTGGATCCAAGAAGGCTCTCTAGACATCCCTGTGGCACCTCTAGTAATGTTTTCTATTTGACTACCATTATTATTCCCTGTGACATGTTGCTTTCCTGTAGCTGATACATGGCAAAAAAAAGCAGCAATGGCATGTGGTCTCTGTCCTGATTTCTGGTCTACCGCATATTTGTGATCTCTCAAAGACAGACACCAAACAGCCCTGATATATGTTTTATAGTGACTTTCTCTTGCTTTCTTCAGTGTACATTATACACTTTCATTGTTTTAATTATGCTTTAAGTATGGTGAGGGCTCACAATAGACTGTATAGTATGGCATACTGTACAAGACAGGTAAATACATTAAAAATTTTTTAAGATGTGCACATAATCACAAATTACTGTACAATATGAACTGTGTAAAGGGACTTCTTAAAAAATATATGATATGTTGCATTACTTTGCACTTGAGTATATTTCAGTCCTTTGAACTGTCCAAAAGCTGTAATGGACTTAGTAAATAGTTTTATCAATGTATTCATGGACAAATCCAATGCCTGACAGCATGAGCTGTTATGGTCTTAGTAAATATTTTTGTCAATGTATTCATTGACATATATTCAATGCCTAACACCATGAGTTTTTTATGGACTTAGTAGATACTTTTATTAATGTATTGATTGACAGATTCAATGTCTCACACAGAAGTTGTAATGAAGTTGGTATTTCAGTGTATTTCTAAGCAAATCCAATACAGGACACAATGCTTTGATAATTTTTTGTGAATAAAATTCCTGCAGTTGAGTCATGTGCACATTTCCTGGTTACCTGCAAATACTTAGATACATCGCATCAAGTATCCCCTTTTCTCATTAGCAGAAAAACTCAAGCAAAAAATAAACTTAGCAAAGCTAATTACAAAATAAATGTCACATAAAATAATTTTATATTTGAAAGCCCCACTCCTCACCCTTCTCTGTCTCTCTTTTATCATTAATAAAGTGTAAACTGTTCCCGTGTAGATTTTCAGAATAATGGTCTGCAGTAAATTGTTTCCATGAGTGTTTGTGAGAAATGGGATAGTGAAGTAAATAGAAGTAAAAAGTTCAGAGAACTACATATCAATATACTCTATTTCAAGTAAAGCAGAAAGAACAAGTTAGATATATGTTGGGATATGTTAATGTCTTGACTAAGATGTATTCAAATTATTCATATGCACTATTAAACTAGTTCTTCCCCAACCCACCCCGACTTGTAAAATAATATGAATGTAGTTTGTATTTAACACATACAACTCTGTTATGATTTGTAAAGATTTATTGTAACAATATAGTGTGACTGGAATTCAAGTCAAGTTGGGATGTAAATGAGATCTCGTGTATCTAAGAATATCTACATGCAGGTGTCAGTAAAAACAATGAAATAATTCCAGTCTGGGGATCCATTAGATATAGATCTGCAAATATAGATCAAACATAACACCAGATAAACTATGTGAGATTCAACAGGTATGTAATAAAAAGAGCTAAGACAATGAACCAGTCTGTAAATATGTATGTAAGCATGTACGATGAAACCCAGCTGTAATATGTTTCATTATAACACATTTAATGATATGTACACAAGTACAGTGAACCCCTGCTATAACATGTATTACTGTAGCACATATTTAGATATAACATGTCAGTGACTGCAATATATGTATGCATATATTCGGATCTAATGGCATGTCAGAACAATAATGGCAAAATGGTGCTCATTAAAAGTTAACTTTTACAAATGGAAATACAACAAATTGCACAACAATCCTGAAGAAGATAAACATTTCTGATGCAACTAGTCATCCTAACATGAAAGAGGATCACCTGCTACAGACTCTGGTTGTGATTCATTCTTATGTTGGTCCCAGTCTCCATAGGCAAGTGGTACATTGACATCATCATAATACATTGTCTGCCACTTAAAGTCTTTTGGTTTCACCACAAGCTTCCTGTAAGCCCCAGACAGACTGTAATCCCTGAAAAATACCAAAGAGTTAAAAATACAAAACCCTAGCTGAAAGCTATGTCATGATCTACAAAAGATGATCTATGGGACAATGTAGCAGCCTAGAAAAGAACCAGTCTAAAATACATAGTCAATGTAGCAGTCAAGACCCAGCCTACAATAGAGAAAAAAAAGTAGTAGTCTGCAAAAGAACTAGTAAAGAAATACAGCAACAATATAATGGCCTATAAAAAACCAGTCTTACATACAGATAATGTAGCAGTTTGCATACCATAAAGTATAATAAACAGAAAATATAATAGCTTACAAAAGAATCAGTCTAAAATACAGACCTACCTTTGTCTGTAGTACTGGTACTCACTAAGAGCTATAGATTCCATAAAATTTAATGCCTCTACATAAAACCTTGTCTGAGAAACTGACCTAAATACAATAACATAATCACTGGAACATGAAATGTAGGTCATTGTGATTTGCTATGACCCATGCTGATTAGTACCCTATTTTTCATGGGTAGATGTGACCTGCCACTAAGTGCTTACTTGATCTTGTGCCGCATGTTTTCTATGTCCAGTTTATCATGTGCCAAAGCTTGTCTGTACCAGTCACACACTGCAAAATAAAATCTGTACTGGTCATGCACTGAAAGATAAATCTGTACCAGTCATACACTGCAAAATAAATCTCTACCAGTCATACACTGCAAAATGAATCTATACTAGTCATAAAATGCAAAATAAATCTGTCCTAGTCATACTTTGCAAGACAAATCTGTACTAGTCATACAATGCAAGGCAAATCAGATTTAACTTGAAAAAGGTTAGTTTTTTATATTCTTCTGTGATTAGTGGATCATAAATTTCCCTTAGAATTAAGTTTTTTATTAAATAAAATCTTCAATCCATACATTGTAACTAAGGAGCTGATCAATGATCAGTGGAAACTGCAGCTAATCAACAAGATTCTAGATACAGCTGCTGTGCCCTGGCCTTAGTCCGGTATTATACATTTTCTGGTCAACAAAACTTTAGACACCTGCTGAGAGATTTATTTGTGATATACTGATGTCCTGTCCAGGTGTCCCCTTTCTCTGTCTCTCTCTCTCCTAATTCATCATAAAAAAATGTTCTAACCTTATGTAACACTAAACCCTGGATATGTTCATTTTACAATACAAGAAGGTTACAGTAAATGGCTCATTATAGATAACCAAATTTTTGTGCTGAAATCAGTTTTCTTTTTTTAGCGACTATGTGACAGTGACCTTGACCATTGACATTTTTACCTGCAACTCAATGGGCTTCTTTTTTAACCTAAGAGCAAACCATCTACATAATCTGATGTTTGGTTTGTTGTATAACTAATGTTATTGTATATTTTTCTTCCCTCAGTCACAGTGGCCTTGCCCTTTGCCCTTCTGATCCCAAATTATTATCCTTCTTCCTCACCACAAGTGCAAGCCATGTACACAAAGTGTGGTAACAGCAGATGATGGATAATTGTGTAGAAACAATTTTCTTCAATGTCAGAGTGACTTTGTCCTTTTATACCCTTCTGAAACTGAAATATGTATGATTTTTTTTCTTAACCTCAGTGAATGAATTTCAAAAAACTTTGATAAATTTACATCAAGGAGAATTTTAAAATATTGTATAAAACAATTTTCTTTTAGTAAACAATGAGCTTGATCTTTGATTGTTTAACCCAATTCAACAAAGTCTGGTAACTGTAGATGTTTCAGAACGAGTGTTAATGTGTAGAAACAATTTTTCTTGTTAAAGTTTGAGTGACCATGACCTTTTTACCTTGAAATCAATAGGATTCTTCTTTAACCCAAGTGCAAAACATGCACAAAGTTTGATAACTGTCGATGGTAGACAAATAAGGTTACTGTGTGGAAACAAAATTGGTAACAGATAGATGGATGGATTGTTGAACAATGTTATGGCATATTCAGCCTTATGGTGGGCATAACAAATGTAAATTACTATCCTGTACTCAAATAATTTGTCACACACAACCTGGGGATCAACATTGGGGGAAAGAATAGGCCTAGTGACCAATGTCAACTGGATACCTGACTTTCTCTAACCAGAAAGTACACCCCTCAAGATTTATGTCACTTTTGTCTGAAATGTGAGTAGGAAACACATTTTGGGGGCTACTTCTGAATATATCCCAAAAAATCTACTTGCAAGAGATTTCTGCTTAGCCTGATGCCTCATTGTGTTAGAAACATTCTTCATTGGCTATTTTGCTCGCACATGTGCAGAAGGGTAAAAGTTGGAGTTCTTTGTTTTTTGGGGTTCTTTTGCTTATTGGACCCATCATTTTTATGTCCTAGTCATTGTTTACTCCAAATCCCCAACTTATCCTACTTTTGCAAAGGTTTGCCTGTCTTTGTGCAGTTCAGACTGGTCTGCCTTAGACCTAAGACCAAAAAGTAAAACTTCCGAACACAAAATTCTATTCTGACAATGTGGAAATTTTGGCTGTAAAAAAATCGGGTCTCAAAATGTATATTTTCCCTCTATATTATGTAATGCAAGTAGAAAGTCCAAATTGTTTGATATCATTGTAGAGCTACATCTACTTTTCTGCAATACCACCCACTTTGGGCTATCTTAAATGACCTTGACACTACAGAGCTCAAAAGTATGGTACTACCTCCTGACACACAAACATGGCACCAGAGGTTAATGAGTTATGGGGATCTTGTATGTTTTATAATTGTGACCCTAGGACTATGTTCCTGCATTACAAGGACTGACTAAGGAGCCAGTATCTGATGCTAGTACAACTATGTCTTTTCCCAAAAAGTTTATATAGGGTTGGAAGGCCTCAGGTTGTGGGAAGGGGGATGGGGGAGGGATGGGGAAAGAAGAATGGGGAAGAACTAGCAAAAATTTTCAGCAAAATCACTGATGACTTAGCTTGACAGACAAGTGGGCAGACCAATCACAACAGCCCTTGATTTCAAATTTGCACAAAATTGAAGTGCAAAGGCTGCTCTTATCCAATACACAAAGAAAATTGATGGCAACTAACTTATTTTAGTATGATTCAGATTGAATTTTTCTTTAAGATTTAAGAACGCAACGGAAATTTACAGATGTACAAGGATTGCAGAAGATATTAAAATAGTCCACATTATTTTCATTTAGTTTTAACATTTTCTTTCACAAAACTATTAATAAAATGATTACAACTGTATAATGATTTTCTCTTTATCATTATAATTTAACCAAACAAAGAAACATTTCACAACTAAACACTTCCTGAGTTAACATTACTACAATAGATTTAGACAGATATGAATAATATTATAATGATCTTATAATGATCATGTCATTCTGAGCTTCGATATAAAGTACTCTATGTTAATATCCTTTTCTTAGGAACTGTACTTTAACTGCTATCCATTATTTATCTTTTTATTCATTCATATATACATATATATTAAATACAAACTTACAAATAGCATTAAACTGCACACAACACAGATCCTGATCTGCCATAGCACAAGGTGCATACAGCATACATACCAACCCCTGGCGTGGAAAAATCATAATCCAAGTGGACAAAAGGAGTAATCTGA